>JAQGAF010001678.1:0-28600 GCA_034687865.1 Kryphioiulus occultus
AGATGCGTGTTCACACGAGGACATTTCAAGATGGCGCAATGAATGGCGCCATAAATGTCCTCGTGTGAACAGGGCTTTAGAGTCATTAGGAGAAACCCACTTTCTCAACGAATTTCATATGCTGTTTCAATCCATGACACAATAGGCCTACATTGTTACTATAATCATAAACTGTAATTTTCAATGGGCCAAATATTCAGCCATTATAATGCCAGTCTCTGGGCACGTTCAAATAATACAGGGTTTCCCACTGATTTCCCGACAGCCCTGACCAATGATATTTCAGCAAATTTAGATTAGTCTTTTTAAATTTCTTTCACAGGACTGTTTTGTCATCGCTTGATTTTTGTGCTAACCTATAACTACATGTAGCTATGCTAAAGCGGTTATCGATTTCCTGAATTTTCCCGACTTTTCCAGGCCATTTTGATTCTGTTGTATATTTCAGATTTGCTATGTTTTCCAGGTATGGGGGACCCTTATATTATTCCATCATCTTAAGTTCTCGAACCGAGAATCAGTCAACTCAACGTACAAGTATGTATTGGCGGATGGTCAATGTGCCACCAATTAAGGCATCTTTAAACCGCCATCCTGGCGACATCACCATTCTGTGCAAGGTGTAAAACGCAAATCATAGCTATAATCACTAAGCGGTAATTTTCAATAAACAATATGTCACTATAATCATAATACGGTGATATTCAATCACGTTAAATCGGGCAAATAACTATAATCAGCCATTACCGGTCTATTGCCAGTTTGGGGACGATCAAGTATTATGTCATCATCTTGGGAGGCAGCCAAATAATGATGGAAGTGAGGATTGAGTTCATCAAGTGATGCTGTCATCATTGCTGTTTCATAAAATTTGGGTTAAAATCCATCATTTGTGACCCAGTTTTTCCATATCGTTTGCTCTATCGTTGCTTTTATGAGCCAAAATTCATCACTACGGTGTCGACCATCAGTTCTCAAGCTAAGAAGCCATCAACTCGTGATATGGCTGATGGTCAATGTGCCACCAAGGCATCTTCAAACCTACATCTTGACGACGTGACCATTCTGATGTGGAAATTGCAAATTGCGTTTCATCTCAGGTCGCCAGCTTTTTGAGCTTGGGGCTTTTGGGGAATCTTTTTGTTGTTATCGACGGCAACAGTGGCGCATTTGGAGCCAAAAGCACCTGATGAAGCAGCGCCATCAGTCGTTGATCAGATAGCGTTCGTTCGCCAGATAACCCACGAAATGCATTAGAGCATAACCAGTATTTATTGAAATAATAACGAGCCTGCGCAAAAGCAACTTATAATCCCATAAGCCCAAGCAGGAGAGGCAATTAAAGAAATGTTTGTGCTGCGATCACCTGATTATCAAGGCTGAAACTTAAGGCGCATTACTCGGGTTTAAATCGCTGCACCAATAATGCTTAGTTTTATTAGAAATAATACCGTTCCGCAGTTTTTACGTCGCATTTACGGCATGCAGCTTTTTCCAGAAGTCCTCATCAGGCAGGTCTAACTCGGTTATTTAATGAATGCAATTTAATTAATGCGAAAGCATTGTTTCCCCCAGTGTGGCTTGAATAGCAGCCACGTGGGCATTACAGACAAGAGTTCTTTTGCAGATACAGTAGATGGTTCTGATGCAGTGGGTGTCCAAATGAAAGGTAATTCGGCGCTAATCACTAGGATAAAAAGCCAGTCTCGTTTAAACATGCATGAAAACTGAGACTAAGACATCAGACACAACATTAACCTCAGAAAGGAATGCTATTTGGAGATTACTGAGAGTTGTGGCTTTTTCCGTTGTAATTACAGCCATTGTCCGCATTTCGAATGCGCCAAATGAAATTACAGGCAATTTTTTGTAGGTTCTGATGAAAATCTATTGAACTGTAAATTGAACTTCATTGGGTTTAAATGTCGTGTGCCAGACAACTACGAGGACAAAACATGTATCCACAACTTGGTTTCAAATGCATATTGCAGGCCAGATAAATTCCACTTCCGGGTTCTCGTTTCATACAACAATTTCCATCTTAATGTCGTTTCCATTTCTTTTAGTTGGAAGAGGTCGAGAATGCGAGGCAATGGCATGTCGTCAAGATTTAAGTCTGTGCTTTGCATGGAAATGAAGATAAGACGAGGACGTAAAAATGCATGTGTTATGCAGGCCCACTCTCGACGAGGGAAGAATTGTCTTGACAAAGAAATCAATTACATTGGAAGGCAAGCTTAACAACGTTTTTTTAGTAGCAAAAGACTGCGAATTGCACTCCGGCAATTAAGGTGCGCAATTTCGGAATTTCTGTATTTCGTAAATTTAAATCGAATGCAAAAAGCTGCATTTGCAATAATGTTGTTACGAAATTGGAAGGGTTAATTGAGATGGCGAGCAATTTGCAATATTGCCTATTCTCGAAATGAATGCACAGGGAGTGCTCAAAAGTCAAGACTAGCACAATTGCAGCTACCGGCACGGTAGCAAAATCTTTAAAATCAATGTAATTTAAGCAAAAAATTGTCTAACCGCTTCACTGGCAACCGGAACGTCGATTTTCCGATAACGCATTTTTAAACTAACAAACGTGTGCTGTAGTTTTCAACTCTGTTCAATTCCGTTTGCCAGTGCAAATCAAAAAGGCATAGGGTAACCGTATCGTGACATATAACATGGCAACGTCAAAGAATTTAGATCAATACTTCATAAACCATACACTGCGATCTCAGACAGTTAGGACTTCTGGCACACTTTGGATACTCTCCGGTCAGCTTCTACAAGTAATTGGCTGATGATTCATAAAGAAATTCGTTCATTTGATTGCAAATTGTGCCTGCCGTTGAGTTACGCTAGTCTCACATTTGACAGTGATTGTCAAATTGTCAAACTAACATATTGTCTCCACTAGTTGAAATGTTTCGTTTACTTCCAGATATTGTTTTGTATTAATAAGAGACGAGCTCAGCAAACCATTTCAATGCATTTTGAACTCCCTTAAACAAACATTTGACCAATCTTGAAGTTTTTATTGGGTTCATGTCTTTGTTACTTAAAGTGAAAAGTTTCTCAATTTTGAACCTTATTTAAACCTCATGTATTCGAGCATGTTTCAGGTTGCTAAGCTTGCTCAAGTCGTAAATTTTTTACAACTATGTTATGAAGATAAGATAAACTTATTTTCTGGTTATTTTAGATTTAGAACTAATGTTCAACTACAACGAGAACAATAACATTTTTGCAAATATTATGGAATAAAGGTGATTAATCTTGTTCAAGGCTGTAGAATTCACCTATAAACTTCGGTATAGTACCAGTTCCAGATGTGCACATACTGCTTAAATTTTTTCTCTACTTGTCTAGTATTCAATAATTAACTAGCTGTCGAAATTTATCCTTTTGGTTTTTTGCTTATTTGATTTACACTTATGTTTTGTCTGTTGAACTACTTAATCTAACTGTTTAGTTAGAACCTGATTTAGATGCCTAACAACCAGTCAGCCACTGATTGACATGTAGATGCCCCTAAGGGCCAGGCAAACACCCTACCAGCCGTTAAGAGAAGCCCACCTTTTCAGTGTTTATGTGAATGAAGGGACTATACCGAAGTAATGTACCAGAATTCACCCAATAAACAAAGGGCTGTGTGGCGTCACCACTGAAATCTCAACAGTGTTGAAATTTTTTGCTAAATGAGGATGATGCATCAGCCTGAGAGTATTGACTGTTGGTCACGACAGTTCAGGTCACTGAAGTTACATGTATGACGATCCCTATACACTGTTTACATGTACGTAGGAGCCCCTCCATCATTCATGGTCTCACTGGGTAAGACAACTAAGGTCTACACCCATCAACTGCTTCCCAAACGCTGAATTTCTGCATAAAACCACAGCAGGAGCCAGTTGGCCAAGGGGCAAAACTCAACAGCGATTGCATCAGGACAGGTCGATGTTGGAATCGCTGGGGTTACACGTAGCTCCAAATTTGGCACGATCCTCCAGGCGGAAGCCCAAACCGGAAATGAGACATTTTTTTCACTGTCATGCTTGCGACATTTTCAAAATCTTGTCATTCCTTTGTCCTACATCCAACTCAACTCCATCAACTGCCCCACGTGACGTCCATTTCCGAGTACAGCAATTTTGGGTGGTCCATGGTGTTTTCCCAGGTGGGGAACCCTGTACACCCGGCCCCCTCGGCATACCGAAATCGTACGTGATGTTATCGAATGCGCCTCCACTAATTGATTCCCTTCACCATCGAAAGCCATCGAAAGACGAGGGTTGAAGTTACTGCAGTGTCGAATGAAAATCGTTAAAAGGTGGCGTTTGATGGATAAAGCAATGGTTAATTGCGACCTCGCTGTAATATCAAAAAGCTTTATTGCCACAACTGCTGATAAAGAAGGCTTGGGAGCTGCTTGCACGCTAGGCCCGCATCATTTTTTAATTATTCATACGCCGTACAGCTATTTATACGCAAAGCACTCTTCGCGAGATAATTGAATAAAAATGATTGCTTCTCTACGGTACAGCATGAGGTGAACCTTCGATGGAAATGGAGATAACCTAGGCTATTGGGCGCGCACAAAAATTGGCTATAAATCAACGAATTATGGGTAATTAGCAGGAAACTGTGTTTGGCTGCGGAGCTCACGCCTTAAAACTATTATGAACGAAAACGATTACATAAATCGACCAAGCGCCGAGGTGTTGCTGATGGTAATTAAAACGCAATTATTGAACCATTCGTTTAGGGTAGCCACAAGGTATGTAAAGCTCCAGCAATGTTTGGGAAGGCAGTTTCCATAAGATGTTGGCGAAATGAAATTTCCGCCATTTTCGAAAAATGTTCGATCAACAGGCAGGGCATTTTTGAAGAAATTTGTGGTTGGTCGATCTAAATTTTCGGGCCCTAAATTTTGTCCCTGTAGATGAAGATTTGCACGGAGCCATAAACTGTGAAGCAATCGAAAAATATGACCAAAAATTCCCTGACAACCATGTGATTTTTTTAAAGATAGTAAAGAATGATGCATTTTATCTCACATTAGCCTTCCATACCTACATGTACATGAAGCGAAGGATATACATGTAACTAGATCACAAATGATGGGATTTAACGCAATGTTTCATGATATATCGTCGTGATATATTTGGTTGACCCCCACCCCTGATTTTTTCAGGTTTTTTGCAAAATTCCCAGACAATATATTTTTTTTGGGCCTAACGATTTTCACATCAGAAAGGGTCAAGTCATATTTTTAGCCATCTTCCTTTTAAATCCATGTGCATGCTGTAATTTTTTGACCCTTCAGGAATTTAATGTACCCAAAGCAATTTAAAACCCTCACTTTTTCAAATTTTCCAGACGACCTGACACCCTGAACTTTGTTCTTCTTCATATCATTAAGATGAACTGAAATAAACAGAGTTCAAACAACAGCTGTAGAAGGAAAGAACTGTTTTACTTTGTAGAAAAAAATATACAATAACTTATTTATAGACTAAAGCAGAGGTATATTTCGGCGTTTATACCATTAAAATATAACGTATGTTCCATATAGCTACTTAAAATCAAGATAAATCGAATTGAACTGTTGCCATGACATCCATTAGCATATCCAAATTAACGTAGATATTATGTAAAACAAACTTCGATTTCAAGAGTTTTAAATAACCAGGCATTGAAGAACTGATGTTGTTTTAAACATGTTAAGTTTCAATTATCTTGTCATTAGCATCGATTATATTGATTTGGGCTTTGTTTTTGACCTTTGCAACATCTTTTGATATTTCAAACACCATATGTCGTGTACACTTAACATATAACTTGCCCTGTAAATTTATAGGCCTGCACTGAGCATACAAGTACGTGTACAGAAGGACAGCACTCATTATTTTGCCATAATCGGATATAAAAACTTTTCGGACACGTTAGTATTAAGTTTCATTGCAACAGCAACAAGGGTATAATTTGCAAGGACGTTAAAATGTAATTTTCCAGTTGGTCGAAATAACGTCATTGTAAACACAGAAAAAGTACGAACAGTGCTTTCAGTGCAGTTAATTTAGTATGCACATCGTAAATAAGACTCATTTTCCTGCAGGTAACAAATACGTCAATGAAACAAGCACCTGTAATGGTGACGCATATACGAAGTTGAACATTTTCCCAAGCGTCTTTGGTTTACTCGAAGGCCTAAGTTTGTCAACACACTCACGTTACAAAAGTTCAAAACCAACAAAAAATGTATTTATCGTGAAAACACGAGATGCTTGTTCTTGGAACTAACGTCATCTCTCACGCAAATACACGAAAAAAATTTTCATCAACTATGAAGCACAGGGTCACATAGTTTCCACAAAGGTGTTGGTCAACTAATTTTCGCCAATGGTAGAATGACGTGATTTTTGTAAGGTCACAAAGTTTTTTCCAAGTGCAAGGTATTGCTGAAAAGCCAGTTTGGAAAATCGTCTTCAATGTAAAATATGCCTCGGGTATTCTTCAATTACAAAATAAACTTAGCAGCCAAAACACCATTAAATTAACGCGTTAGGCCATCACCCCCACTAAATCACTCGTAAATATTAACCTTTGCCACCGATGGTTCTATTTTATGAAAAAAACTACAGGTTCCAACATTAGCGTGAGTCCTGATTGACCCATAAAGATACACGTTATAGCATTTTTATGAGGGTTATACTAGAATGATTAACTTTTGCACTCTGATATCAACTAGCTTTCCGCAGAAGATGGCGATAGTTTTGCAGCTGACGGCCATTACTGCCCTCCATTACTTCTTCCAAGAAAACGTCAGACGAACATCATGCATGAAACGTCTCAATGCCCACATATAGGGTATCCAAGGCACTGCCTAAAAGGTATCTAAAGTGTAGTTAAATACTAAACCATCCAAGTGTTAACAAATGCTAAGCCAGCTATAACTGATCATGAACATGAGTATAACCTAATAATTTAATTTGCCAAGTAAATTATTTCTTTTGCGATAGACAATTACGTTTTTGTGAAAGGCAATTGTACTTTACAACCACAATGTATGCAATTGACACATTACAAAAATTGGGCCATGTTTTAGGTAGCTCCATCCCTTTTATAAAGTTTATGAATAAATCACAAAAACATTTCAGTTATTCCATGCTTAATTTAAACTGCTAATTATCTAATTAGAAGTAACTTTAGTGAGGGCACCATCGAAGATACGATTTGCTTAACTTAAAGTCAATCATCAGTTACAAGTACATTTTTAAATTTATAACTTTAAAGGATTTTTTCAGAGTAAATGTAGAATTATTTTATGGTTTTTATTTAAAAAGTTAAAATTTTCAGGATACTGCATTTCATTCTTTATGTTGTAGGACTAGTACAAGAATATATAAGCACAAAATAATTTATGTGATTTTATTATCAGGGCAACTGGGTAATTTGGTATTGCCAAATGCCCTCATAAAAACATTCTACGTCTACGTGTATGGAGAATGTTAATCAAAATACTAAACTTTATAAATAGCAAAGACTTAAATTTGATTCAAGTGCCTGCCCCTGATCGAGGGACACCTGTAAAAGCAGACGAGAATGTAAGGATAGCGGAATTTCAGGGGCAGCACACTTCCTGATGCTTTCCCTGCATCCTCTCAATCTGGGGTTAAAGAGGTACATGCTTCCATCTTTATTTATACAATTTCAAGAACCTATTTGCTCACCGACATTTCTTGTCATGTTATAAGAACCATCAGCACGACCATGGCTTGTATGATCACGCTAAATTTTCCTCAAAGGTAGAGCAGAAGAATTCCATCAGCATAATGACATCTTACAGATTTTCCAAAAAGTGACATAAGCCCCATATTTTGCAGTTCGCAGAATGCCATAATTGTAAGCAAGATGAAAGGACAGACTGATCATTTTATGCTGCCCAAGTTCGTTATTTAACAGTAAGTAAAATATGTTCCCCCCAATTACATCGCTTCGATCCGAAGCAACATTCTCTTGGTTTGGTTAAATAGGATCACACAGTGTAGATGAGATCGATACTATGAAAGCCCCATGTCAAGAAAAGCCGAGCAAAGCAACATCTCGTTAGCTGGCTCTTCGAAGTCGAAAAACAAAACATGGTAAACAAAACGGCTTGCAAACATGTACGTGTACAGCAATCCTGAAGGGGGTTGGGGGAGAAAAGCGTCATTTTGCATCAAGTAATTACTGCGAGAGAGGTCCTTTGGTTCAACAAAAGATGCCTAATCGAACGAGAATTCGCCAAAGAGAGGTCTCGTATATGTTGTTTACCAACTTCAGACGTCCATGGCGCATTTGCAAAGATCATAACTGGAGAAGCCATGTAGAGGAAGATCCCGTGCACATGCTCCAGAGGTGCTTCAGCAGCCACTAACATGATGGCCTCGTCAGTTTAACGGTTTAACTTGTAGCCCCAAATAGGAAAATCCCTGGCAGATCTGGTGTATCAGGAGGGGAACGTATACATTGTACGTAGGCCGAAATCGAATTATCGAGAAAAGCTGTGATTTATAGCTGCCCGTATGGCGTGATAGGCGAGCAACATTAACCATGAAATGTTACGAGTTGCAGTTATTACTAGCTCTAAAGCCGGAAGAAAAGTCAAAGTTGAAACTGGGGATGTTAAGAGATCGGAATTCCTAGACGGCATGCTATGTGCCCTTGCACATTGGGGGATTCCAATCAATGAGAGCGAGGCAAAGGACAAAACCCAGCTTCCAAAATCTGTCAAAAGAAATTTACTGGCAATAAAACGGGACACTGCCAGTAAAATGAACTTCGTGAGCACCATTAATATTTTGCATTTGCATTTGGATGAACTACCGTGTATGCCCCATTTTAAGTGTGCACATAATATTTATATTTCAATTATACCTGTCTGGTATACGAGAATGACACCTGTAATAATGTGAATACAAATTTCAGAAATCGAAATTTCCAGGGTCATATTTTTATTTTTTCAGGTTCAAAAAGATATTTTAATGATTAAATGTGTGCCAGAATTCAATTCCAAGAATATTCACTAAGCGAAATTCTGTGAAAAACAAGGTAGACCTATCAAATGGTTGGTTTTTAGTCAAATTTACCAAACAAGCATATCCCAATGATGGAATTTACGAACATTTCTGTGAAACACTCTACCAGAATTAATTTATTTTAGGTATATTTTCCTGGAAAGTTTTTTTAAATAGAAATAATAATGAAAGAAACTTTTGAGGGATTTTTTTACATAAACTATAGATCGCCAATAGCGCAGTTTTAGACCATTTTGAAAATTTCAGCGATATCAATAGTGACAGAAATTAACTCCATAGACGAACAGTAAGATTAATCTAGGAACACCGCAGGCCAATCATTTTTGTTCTGGCTTCTAAGAATTACAACAAACAAGCAAAAAATTCAATTTTGGTACCGAAAATTTTAGTTCAAAATTCCCTGAGGTTTCCAGGCTTGTAGTTACCATGTGTAAAAGTAGTCTGCATTTAACCTTTTTTGGGGGTTTAACTTTACTTATCACCAGTGTGACAACACAATTACAATCTTTTATTTCCCTGATTTCCAAATCATGTAACCTTAATTAAATTCCCCTGATCTTTTTAAACGAATGCATATGCAATGGAATGAAATGCAATATCCAGATATTTTCTAATGCACAAATTTGTTTTGCTTAACGACTTCCTTCACCTGTATGCTAAACAAATTTGTATGTTAGAAAAATCGCTAGATTTTATCATTCATTCCGCAGTAGATGCGTTCATTAAAAAAAACAGGTAAATAATTTAATTAAGGTAACATGACCCGGAAATCAGGGAAACATCAAGAAAGTAAAAAATTGTAATACTGTTGCTAGGTTAGCTTAAACACAAAAAAGATAAATCATGAGAGCTATACTTTCTGGAGTGGTGTCTTTCTTGTGCACAATTGGATTGGCGCAATGTCTACATGATAGTTCTGAAAATGCAAATATCAAGGATGCTCGCCAATTTCACTTTTATGACCGTGTCCCGTCTGCCTTTTCATTTTAAATTCCCTGATAATTCCCTAACTTTCCTCCTAGATTTTATAAATATATACAGTTCCCTCCCATTTCCCAGGTAGAGTGGTCGCCACGACCAATGTAATATATCATTTAGCTGCCCCTAACAGGCAGGCAATCACTGCCAGCTTAAGAGCTGTTAGGGGAAGCCCAATTTCATAAGTGTCTATGCTGGAGCAGGGATTTAAGCTTACATCCTTTGCATTTTTCTAAGCTTCGTCCTTCGCATGATCCTATTAAGTCCATTACCATATTGAATGCTCAACGCTTCATGTAATATCTGCCAAGAAACTAGTTATTAGCGTGTTATTAATAAATGATTATGTTATTACTGCCTATCAAAGCATGCTGGAAGAATTTTAAATCGAACCAGACCATTCGTGCAAGGCAAATCGTGCGCGCCCAACGATGATAAATTTCCGATATGCTTGCATGTGGGTTTATAATTAATTTGACTTATTAATTAGCTTATTCTTATGTGCAAATTCCGCCCGGTTCAGCGGCTGCACGCTCGCAACTGCAGGTCTGCTGCATTTAAAAAGACGTTAATTAATTTATGAAAGTGCCCTGCAGAGCCACCATGGGAAACGCCATAATTGTATTAAAATTAGCGCGATTAAATGCAATACACGAGCAAGGCAAAATATAGAGGCATCTGTAAATAAACCCTACTTATGCAGCCTAGCGATGCAATTAACTTCGTTGCTAGCGAATGAATGTTTAATATGCATCGCTTTATAAGAACTTTGATTGCGTCGTGACCCCTGGGCTTATCATGACGAATTTTAAGTGAATTTCTCATAAGAAAATTTTGAGTGGTGTGCTATATGGTTTACCTAAGTGCCACGATGACCTTCCTGGCTGCCCCACGACGAATTACTCCACAGAAAAGTTCAGACCCAAAGTGCTGTGAATAACTTATACCCCCAGTCTATTTGCTAATTTAGTACGTGGAAGCCAATATATAATTATGTTGAATAAGGCGTTTCTGATGTTCCAGGCTGGACAAGGCGCAGTTAGGTAACTTGCTCCATTTTCACGAAAAATTGTGAAAAGTGAACTTAGTTAGGCCTATATAGGTACCTGTACAACAGGGTTCCAATAGCAGTGAAATTTTCAACTTTTTCGACATTTCCAGTTTCTCAAAATTCCCCTGACCATCATGACCAGCGAAAATGCGAAATATGGCAATGCTGGGAATGCTGTATTTATTTCTTATTATATTTCTTCATATTTGAAAAAAAAATGCCAAGGGTGTAAGCTTAAAGCCCTGCTCCAGCATAGACACTTACGAAAGTGGGCTTCTAGTAACGGCTCGTAGGCTGGCAGTGATTGCCTGCCGGTGAGGGGCAGTTATATCAGATATTATATTGGTCGTGGTGACCACACTACTTGGAAAATCAGGGAAATGGGAGAAAATTCTACACATTATAAACAAGAGGTATAACAAATTTTCATAAGGAAGCAGCAAATTTAGAATAGTCTTTAAAGTTGATCATTTCATTACTAATTTCTTCCACATAACTGCTTGCCATCTCTAAATTTGTGTGCTACATGTACGTAAAATGACTTGATTCGATTGACAACTTTAACTGACTTAATTATACACGCCTTTTCAATTTCCCTGACTTGTGGTCAGGATGAACCTGCTTCACATTGATTTCTTTCCTAACCAGTTAAAACGGGAATTCCGCATTTATGCAGATCCATACATGACTGACTGTGTGTGCTACCTCTTGATTTACGCTTTTCACTAATAACTAGAAATATAGTAGGCCTAAGTGAAAGAACGTGAAACAATGATATGTTAAATTTCCCTGACTTTTTCAAAATAAATCTATTTCCCTGACTATATATTCCAGGCATTTTAATTCCCTGGCGACTGCAGGTCTTTTAATTCTGGGGAACCCTGTATAATTTACTTATAAGCCCTTCAATCTAAAACTGTGATTCCATCAAAGCCTGAAGTACACGTTTACCTCGGTTGCATTCACTGTATGGTTACCAAAAAGAAATCGCATTGTATGTTTACCAAAAAGAAATCTGTGTGCCAATATTTAATACCACATTCACAGAAACAGGTCAACAGCAAATGAAATGCTTCGAGGAAAGTCACCGGACGGCGCACTAATGTCGAAAAGACAGGCTTAGTTGTAATTAACACAAAAACCCTTTTCATTGGATCTATTCTGGAGAATATAAGGGCTGTACGTGTGCTAGCTATCAATGCTGGCTTCTTAGAAGACAGCTCTGCTAAACAGGTGATCATTAACAAACACTTCACGATCAAGGATGCCCCACATGATTGTAATTAGGTTAAGACCCTGGCTTCTTGTTACATTCACTTACACGGCCTTTTAACAGTCTTTCGTTGTTTTCGAAAACATAGACAATGGTGGATGATCGAGCAACATAATTCAATTTTCACCATAAACAACAGGTAAACAGCGCGAAGCAGTGGCAAGTTCAAGCAATTATTCAACGTCTGACAACTAAAATAAGGCTATACTATAGAATATGCCCTGCTCCAGCATAGATACCGCTACTACTGTATGAGAAAGTGGGCTTCTCCTAATGACTCGTGGGTCGGCAGTGATTGCCTGCGGTTTGGACTGACAAAATAATGAAATTATCTTTATAGGTTAGGATTAACACACATAAAAATAATGGACAAATTTCGCCATCTAGGATAGGTGTCATTATTGTCTACTAGACAAGTAGGGTTGGAATATATTTTGTGATGAAGTATACCTGTAAAAACGGTGCATATGCAGTGTACCGTAGTACCGGCATATCCTAAAATAATTTTTAAAGCAACCTGAAAGGCCACGATTTCTCGTATAGACAAGCCAATGGAGTTGTTCAGCTTTAGCAGTTAATATTTCGCTACTGGACTGATGTTACTTAATTCAAGAATTCTATCACTATAAGGCCCAGTTGAAAAAACAAAAGTTTAACAATACCAAGGTAAACCTCTAGTTAGGCTTACTTAAGTTAAGGAAAAGCATTGCACCACAAAAAGTTATCAGCTTAATAACCATTAAGAAAAGTTAACCCAGCTAATAGGCAGGGTTAACTTAAGATTTGCAATAAAAATGGAGGATGAGTTAGATGAAAACCTGTTATTTAAGCACTAAATGACTAAATAGATGATGTTTACACCATACAACAAATCATGTGACATTACCAAGATAATGTCAAATTCAAAGCACGTTTTAGGTTTAATAAAACAGCTTTAAAACCTCTTGCTCAAGTAATTGAATATTTCAATGACTTCCAGGTTATCTATAGGTTTCATAACCTTGCAAAAACCCCTAATAGATAGACATGAATAGTCTAATGGTGCGACATAACCCTACTAACCCTCCAGTTAACTTGTAGTTATAGGAATCCCCAGTTTATTTAACCTTTCATAACCCACTAAGGTGCATCAGGGCCTTATTATGCGAAAGCAAAACAACGAAAAGAAATAATATTTAAGTTTGTTTGTACTATAGTTCAACGATTTCAAACTCTACAATTGTACACGGAGATTATCAATTCCATAAAATTGGAATAAATCATTTCACTGATATTCTTTGTATAAATATAGTCAACGAAAATCGTTCTTGCACGAAAATGAAGAAATCAGAAGATGCACGATTAAGTCAGCTAGCAGGGTCCGAAAACCTCCAGCCGTTTGATATGGAATGACATTAAACAACAGATGTAATATCGTAGATGAAGTTCTGCTACAATATGCAGTTTGGGCCATTCCGCTCCATTTCGGAAAAAAACTATCACGGAAAAAAGTCGTATACAGTATGTATCCCCAAAACAGGAGAAATATGGCTTTAATTTCAGCAGCTTTTTCTGGGCCCATGCAATCTGTTTCAAACTCCAATAAAGCTCAACTATTTCTTTCCATGATTTAACAATCTACTGTGCGCTGGCACGCATGACAACATCGGGCTTATCGACGGGGAAACTACTGTCTGTACTTTCATATAGAAATCCACATTTTATAGCAGTTGGAAATCTGGCAGCTTGGAAGACATTTTCTTATTGATATTTAAGGCGGTCTATACATATGCACGCCTGAGACGTGTTGGATTTCAAACTCAATTTAAATACGCTGCATACTAGTGAGCATACAGTTCGCATATAACGAGTTATCAAGCTGTGCCATGGACAGATGCGTCGAACTGTCAAACTGTGCAACCTTTTTTGCATCGATAAATATGCGATTTAGACGTACAGCATCTTAGTCGAAGCGATAAAGGTCGTGCCCAAATGGCTTGATAGGTTGAATCTGGAGAAAAATGTGACTTCCTACAGCCATTCTTTAGACTATAGAGGACTATCTCAACAGAACCAGGCAGCCCATGTGTGGCTCGTACAGTCGACTCTTGACAACATACATGTACATGTAGATACTTTAATTACTTTAAAAGAGTGCCATTTGTTAGCTATCGTTGGCGTTTTCTGAAAGTTGGCGACATTTGACATTTGCCAGGGCGATATCCAATGATGACAGAGAAATTATACATGAGCGCCCACATCGCGATTATATCCCTATAGGTATGATTGTGCATTGCATACAGAAAGTGCGTGGGTGTGGAATACTCGGTACTACAGCATTATTTCATTTTCAATTCACTACCCCGCAGTCAAATCAGGGATGCCATGTGGTTATGGTGCATTTACCCAGGATACACATGATAGCGTAAATCAATATTGATTTAGAGAAAGTGAAGGGTGATAAACATCAAAAAACATGAATTGCAGTAACAAGTTCCTTGTGGAAAAAAGTTCCTTATCGAAAAACTTTATTACAATGGCATAAACTGAAATATTGATGACAAGGTTTCTGCTGCTTTTGATGATGTATTTGGAACTAACTAGCAATCAGTTGCTGATTACTAGTTACAGTACTGGTTACAAAGTTGCTAACTGATGTTATATACGTAGGCAATCATGTGATACCATGTGGTGGGGTTTAATACATCATAAAATGCCAGGCTTCCCCCAGAAAAACAAATTTCCCTGACCAGCCTGATCACGGCATGATAATGTAAAAATACAGCATTTGGCAATGTAAGGAATGCTATATTTATTGTTTACTATCCATGTCTAGAAATTAACACGCGATAGAACACATCTTCGTAAGGAAACAGAAAATTTAGGTTACATTTTTTAAATTGACAATTTCATTAGATGAATAAAATTCAAAAAAATTATTGTTACCTCATGATTTTTGTTTTAGCCAATAACTAGCCATTTAAAATGTATTACTGGCTTGTTGAATTGTTTGACTTTTCCAAAGTAAATCCATCCCCTGATACCTTCCAGACTTTTCAATTGCCCTGAGTTTTCCAGGTCTAGTAATAGTAACAAGAAAGGTATTCAAGTGATTGAAAGTCATTTGCTCTCACTTGTTATTGCAAATCTGCTATAGGCCTACCTGCCTAGCTTCTTTTTAGCGCTACATGTCCTGTAGTACATGTATTCTGTATGTCTATGCATGACGATCTCATTTAACGTTGGTCAAACGAGAGAACGTCCAGCACTTGATCTACATGTACAGTTCTAGTCTGCCAACATTGGGAGGATGTCCACGTTTTCTGACAAGTCTTCCACACAGACGCCACGGGGTGTGTTTAGGAGGAGTGGGGAAATGGATTCCTGGGCATTATATCATGGCAGATTCCAAGACGCCTACATGCCCCATCCATTAAACTACCTAACTAAATTGATTCCGAATTCATCCTCGAGAGAATTCCAGCTGTCATAAACTGCGTGTCCCGTCGCATCCTCGCATCCTGCTAAGGAGCCTAAAGAGAACTACATCCGTTTTTATTTGAGAAATGCTCTTGGAAATCGTGCGTGAGCGTGTTAGCAGCGATTATTTGGTGCGAGAATCCGATGCCGGGCTATTTACCCTATTTTACGAGGGGGGTAGCGCGCAAAACGCACTTCGCCATTATTACCGTGATTATTATCCATTTTTATTATTAGCATATTTCCCACGTTTCCTCCATTTTTTAAAAGCGCTGCACTTGTGCGATCGATGGATGAGGCGTGGGAATTGCGACTACAATAGGCTGTCAGCACACTTGCATTAATTTGCGGCTGCGCCACTTTCAGACTGAGACGTATACGGCTTAATAACAGTAAAACTTGAAGCTGATGAAACGGCCTAATGGCATTCCGAGGGATGTTTTTTTTCGTTTTGGTTTAAAACTCGGTTTATGAAAACGAAACAAAAAATCAAGCGAGTCATCGTGATGAGGTTGACAGTTTTCTGCGTTTGTCATTAGCGCAGCGTGAATTAACCGGAGCCGGAAAAAACATTCGTGATTAATGCTCATGATGAGCTCGAAGCAAAAACTTTCATCTTTAAAGTTGCTCCTGCATTGATGGACCTTAATAATACGCTGGTTTGCCAGAGAGACACCATCACGTGGCATTAAAACTTGTTGGATTGGTGGAGATGAAGAGGGAAATTTGTTTCTATCCAAACCATATAGTTAAAAGGAAAAATCTGAATGTTGGCTTCACCCAAATGCATTGGTGCATGACCTTACGGCCTTTTAATATTAGAGCCCAAGTATGAATATTAACAAAGATACACTGATTTGTTTGAGATGCAGTCTAATCAGATGTCTTGCTCTTCAAACAGTCATCAAAAATAGGAATTTAATCATGAACGAGTCAATTTTTTTTACTCTTTTCCTCTCCCCCACTAGGATGTCCTATTCCAGTGCGTGTACTGGACGTGTACGTAACAAGAATTGCTTCAAACACATAGTTTTGTTAATTTGATGGGTTTTCATCATCAATACAGCCTCACTCCTTCTAAGAACTGACTCGAGCATATAAGTAACGACCGTCAAACAGTCGACTTTTGACCACCAATTTCTAGGACGTGTATATGTATACATACATGTACATGTCTAGGCTATCCAGGAGTTGAATAAAGTAATGGAAACACTTCCTGTAGACACAAAACAAATTTCTGACCAAGTGGCACGTAGGAAGAACTGCTTAAAACACATGGTTTTATTAATTTAGCGAATTTTCACCAGCAATACTTTTTGAATCAACATTACAGGACGTGTACATTTGAATCAACATTACAGGACGTGTACATGTACATTATACATGCATACTGGAGTTGGACAAAATAATGAAAGAACTGCACACATCGTTTAGTTAATTTTGTGTTTTTTTTGGTTTTTTTTTCAATAGTCCTACTTGGAATGAACTTGTTCAAGTTTCCAACATTTTCTAATGAAATTTCATAAAATGCAATTTTAATGCCATCTTCGAGTACTTTACTGTAGATATGATGGAATAAGAAATCTATAGGCTTATAGAGCTCGAAATTGTTCAGATCTGAAAATTCCATAACCAGGGTCTACATGTTTTAACATTTCCATTATTTTCTATAGCCACTAACTATTATTCTAAGAAAACTTGCAATGTGTGAATTAAGATCTTACTCAACTCTACAAGACACTTTCGTGAGTGATCGTTATAGACAGGTTTCACTGTGCTCGGAAGCATTAAATTTCCAGAACAATAAAACCAACTATGGACGTCGTTTATGCACGGTCCCACAGACCATTATAGATGTCATTTGCAATTTTATATCTTTTTTGCTGCGAGCATGTGATGTGCAAACGTTATTTTCTAAAATGCTCCCAAAATCATCTCGGGCTAACATGACTTAAGTTGACCATTGCTAGCTCAACTTTTCATATCCGCACTGGGAGTTTTAGATTCTATTAAACCTTATAGAAGAGATGAGTCCTCAGAAATACCACTCTGTATATTGCCATTGACATTCTGCACATGACGCTGACACTGACTGAAATTGGGCTCTATTAACATATAAGAAAGAATGTTTCATTATATAGTATGATCTTTTTTATGACAATCCTACAATGTTTCAAATAATAATGGGACACCATGAAGTTCTCAGAAGCTCTCTTTACTGTAGGTTCGGCCTTGTGCACGGTATTTTAGAACCAAGGCTTAGTCCGCACGTAAAATAAACTTTGAATTGAATACAAGCAGCATTAAGACGTCGAATTTCGAAATAATTAATGAAGCAACCCATAATTAACAGAGACACCAGACTTAGGGGGGTCATTCCCTAAATAAGATGCGAGTTTTACATTGAATAGTAAATAAATTAAGACAAGTCCTTGAGTTCAGGCCTTGTCTCTGTATACATAATAGTAGGATGATATAAACTGCCTTTGATAGCAGCTATAAAAGCACAAATATATTAAGAAAGAACCTATTAGCCTTCTTCAGATTTTATGAGATGGGATTCGACGTCGACCGAGTGCATAACCAAATTGATTTCAAGTTTAATAGATCATAAAATGGCCTTCCAAGGCATTAAAGAGTTACTAACACAATGAAATCGTCAAGACAATCCATTCACAGTTACAGGGGCCGTGTCATTTGAGGGCCAATGGTTTTAATCGAGGATAATCATTTTAATTGTTATTCATGACTGTCATCAGAACTACATGTGGTATTTATTCCATTTGCCTCAACCCTTCAAACATTTTCTCCTGTAGGCCTATAGGTCTATAAGGCAGCCGTCAATTGTCCCGTCAACGTTTCAGTCAATTGATTCAATTAAATTCAGTTGCAATGCTGTCAGATAAATAGCGTGTGAAATGCATTCCGTGATTTGCATGATAACTCAGCAATATTAATATTCGTGATGACATAAGCATAGATATAGTTATTCAGAGGAGAATTAAGTTGATCTTCAGTAGGCTAGTGTTTGACTCAGTCTACTGTAACTATCGCCATGTTGCTGAAACTTGGGTAAATTACCAACAATTGGGATAAACTTTGATGAAGTGCCTGCTCCAAATGTGCATAACATTTTTATTTCATGTCATTCACTTGTCTAGTATACAATAACGATACCTGCCCTAGCTGTTGGAATTTATACTTCATTTTAATTTTTGTGTGTTTATTTTTTTTAACTTTTCTTGTTTTTATGCTTAACATAACCTAAACTAACTTAGCAATGTAATGTCTGTTTTAGCTGCCCCTTACCGCCAGGCAATCACTGTCAGCCCACGAGCTGTTAGGAGATACCCACTTTCGTATAGCGATGAAATTTACCATCAAACTTTAGAATAAATAGAGCATAGGCTACACTGAAGACAGTATAAACTAAAAAGAGTGTATATGCTACCGATACACAACAACAGTGATAATACAACAAATATTTTATATGAATTGGGTGAAAGGACTTGCTGCTAAGTGGTTTTGGGTAACAAGGGACTTTCTGCAAAGCGGTTTTTGGGCAACAAAGATAGTTTGGGAAGCGCTGCAATAACGCCATCGAAAAAATCCTAAAAATACAAAGGGAAAGGCGCTTTAATTTATTATAACATTTTCTCAGCCAAAAATCGCCAGTTATACGAATTCCCTCCTTGCTCCAAATTTCCAGATAATGCCCTAAATCTTCGTAATCATCGTCATCATTGTAATTTCGTCTGAGGGCAACCCGGCTCTTTCAGATGGTGTCGAAATTATAATTTCTGATTTTCCCTTTCATTGCCACCTGAGAAAAGGTTCCATCATGCGAAATAACGATAATGATGACGATGGAAAATTAGAGCGTTTTGCATGTTGGAAGCAAATCTCTTTATAGATGCGCGCTCGTAAGACGACACCATCAGGGAATGGGAATAAATACAGAAGATTCAATTCCACAGTTTTCGCCCACAGTGATTTCCCTTAATTTACGTTGAGTTAAAGAGTTCTGAAAACAAAATAAGGCGTCACAAAAAACTATGTTTTTTCGGGTAAAACCTTTTATAATGTACTATTATTGGTATTCAATAAAACCCAGCATTGACGTTCATACAGTACCATGCTATACGAAAGGTTGTTGCAGACGCACGATACCACGTACGTTTCGAAAATGCGTTTTTCTGGATGCTTTCGAGCTTTGAAATCACGCGCTTTCGAGCGTATTTTTTAGTAGACACGCGAACGTTTCGAAATAGGGGCTAGGCCGCAGTATCGTTTCGAAATAGAGGCTGGGCCGCAGTATCGCATGTATTTTTTGCACGTTTAAAATTGCCACTTAAAACTTGAAGGGAATTGCATTAATCTACAATTTCAATTGAATTAATTTACAATTTTAATAGAAGAAAATGTTCGCAAATTGAACCTGTCTACCAAATTTCAGTACTCTAAATTTGAGCGAAGTATTTTTAAAATGATTTACAAAAGGACCAAACCGACAGGAGCTAGGCCGCAGCATCGTATGTATTTTTTGCACGCTGAAAATTGTCAATTAAAACGTGAAAGGCATTAACTCAATCTGCACAATTTTAATAAAAGAAAGCGCTTCGCGAATTGAGCCTGTCTACCAACTTTCAGTACTCCAAAATTGAGAGAAGTATTTTAAAATGATTTTCAACAGGTCCAAACAGACAGACGCAAAACTGGAGGAACGTCACAGGCTCTCATTTAGTGTGTTCGTAAATGTTCCAGTCTCACCATAAAACCTGGGGGCGAGGGCAAAGCACTCAATGTTAAATCCATGGAAGGATAGGGTCACGGAATTACGCAATCATGTTAAATGCGCAGAAATTACGAGAGGATTGATTGCTAGTAGGTTTCTCGCGTGTTGGCCATTACCGCAAAATTCAACAGATTAGCAGAGCCGTGGGATCGGCCATTGGCAAACGCAAACTTCTTCCAAGAAATGCTCCACGAATTAGTTGCATGGAATTATGGGAAATCATGCTCGATTTCACAGAACCCTAAGCCCTACTTAGTATTATGGCCGAGTAGGACGTAACAAGTTAACAAATAAATGTGCTGCGAATGCCCGGTGGAGATACAGTGTATGTACAGAGTTAGGTAATCTCCCAGCAACATGATCATAATAAACACACCCAACACTTCATAATTTATCGCCGATGCTGAACACTGCAAAAAATGCCACTGGAAATATGTTAAGTTGCTTCTGAGTGCTGTGTGGGATGCATTCAGAAGCACATGGGCTCATAAACACAAGAGTTTAATGTGGAATGCAATGTGTTTAGAAACCACTTGTGAATGCCTGCAAGCTCGAGCGTCATTCCCACGCCCAATTAGTCCATCAAACTCGGTTCAGTACCAATCATAAAATGCCTGAAGAGACTGGCACTAGATCAGCCTCGATTTTCCCACGTCAATCATGGTTAATCGATTACTAACTTCTTAACCGTTTACGACAGGCAACTAGCTGCAATTTGAAAGTTGTAGAGGAGAACGAGATTAGTCCCAAAAAGGTTAATTTGGGACTAGCAAATGCTTCTGTGAATTTATTGCGAATTGCTGGTAAAGGCAGGATTTGTGCACTGTTGCACAACCTCGCAGTATGGCACTGTCAATACAGTGAAGCCATCCAGTTATCCTCAAGGGTACCAATTCTCAGAATAATGAAAGCCATTCATCTCAGTCTTGATTTGTGAATATCTTAAACAAGACCGGACATGCTCAGTGACATGCTGCAAATTCGTGAGATAGCTGTGCAGCGATGTCAGGGTTTCCACACAAATTCTCAAGTCGATTTCCCTGACATTTTTCATGATTAGAAAAATGATGGATTTTATCCCAAATTTGAATTTTTATAAAAAGAATATGATGAATAATCAATTGACTGATGCTAAATCGATTTTTCTGAAATTCCTTGACAACTTTTCAGGCATTTCTCTGACATGCTACATGATATTTTTTTAAACTAGAAAATTAAATGATGGATTCTATCACAAATTTTTATAATGGATGATGAATAATCAATTGGCTGATGAAAACTGTCTCAATATCTCTGACATTCTTTGATATTGCTAAGAAGTTTTCACTAATTCTCTGACACTTTTCCATTTCCCATTCATTTCCTGATTTTCCCTGCCGTACCACAAATTAGAAATAAATTCACAAAAACGTTTCATAGACCCAAATTAGCCGTTCTTTCTCGCCCTCCTTTGCAAGTTTTAAATTGGAATTAACGGTTGAGAATATAGTGATCGATTAACCGTGAAGATGGCCACATGGGTCACATCCTTACATGTCCCATCCTAGTCAGCTAGTATTGCAACCACCTACAAAGCTATCTCTCATTGTTTTCAAAACATTTTCAAATACTTCGCCTTTCCCTCACCCTGTATTTAGTTCATGCACATTAGCCTGTTGGAAAAAGTTAACTGTTCCAATGTCATTGGCACTTCGACATCAACAGCCCTGCAGAATCAATCACGAAGAATAACTTCTTATAGCACCAACCACCCTTAAGTAATGACATCACATCATTGACACGAACTGAGTGACAAGTTAATCAAAATTATCTCAAAATTGATGGATTTTAGTGCGTTCGTCATCATATGGCCATCCATATGTTCCAGAATGATCCCTGGTCGTGTCAATTCCTACAATTTCGGAAAGTTGGTCGATTCTGCAGAACCCTCAAAGTTGTTCAACGCCCATTCATCACCACAGCGTGGATCCGCCCCAACAATGCATTGCAAAACAATAAACATAAATAAGTGCTGTTACCAAAGCGGGTTGTCATGACACCATTAATGGACATCCTCAACAAACCTCGAAGCAGGTATACGAAATGAAATCATGTCTTTTAAGTGACAAAACCTCTGCAGCCACAAATAAATCTTTCGATAGTCGTATTACACATGGGTCTAAAAACATTCTTAAGAAGAGGATAAACCTCCCCTAAAGATGTCTTAACAGTACATGTACATGTATGTTGGAGAGAGAAAATAGGGGAACGAACGAGTTAAGAACCTCGGTTATAATCACCAGTAATGTTTCAATTTGTGGCAATGATAATGAATCCAGTGTGGATGTGAAATGGAAACAAGCCGCTCAAAATTAAATTAGCAGCAAATTCCACTTGTGAAGTCCCCGATGACAGTGACCTCCAGTGGCACGTTATTAGTATAAGCCCGAAAATTGAGCCCATTAAGTGCCTGGATTAAAAGGCCAAAGCAAAGCTGACCAATCTCCAAAAACGTAGGCAACAGGGGTGAACATCCTTCAAGCCATTAGTAGTGAAAATGAAATATGATGTCTGCCAACTAAAGAAGAATGATGACTAGATGCACAATAAGAAATATCTTCGATATCTCTATTCTCCAAATATACGATGAAAAATTCGTTAAAAAATTTCCTGCAATTTCTTGCTTTTCAGTCAGATACCTTCTAATGGAGATAACTTTTTAAAATAAAATAATGGGTACATAGTTTCTTGCACATGTATACACATATGCCATAATGTAAAACGATCAAAAACCTGCACGACTTTACTTTTATGTATGCGCTCAATCAATAAATTTAAAGATAACAGATCCAGCCTCTAAACTGCTGTCTATATTTGCTTTCCAGGAGATGGAAATCAGAAAATTGCACGAAATCTCAACATGAGAGCTGCGCCCCTGGATTCTCAGGATAATATTCAATATTTTCAATAGAATAGAAATTGAGCCAAGTGCCAATCGAGCTCTGATGGATGCACGTGAAAAGAATCACCCTGTAAAATATACACGTAACAGTAACAAAACTTTCAAAAGACAATTCCGTTAAATGCAAAATGACTTTGACAGGGTTCCCCCAAAGATGAATTTTCCAATTTCCCAGACTGTTCCCAAAATATTCCAGGTTTTAAAACAAATTTCCCTGACCACTCTCGGCACCCTGACCACTGAAAATGCAAAAAATATGGCATATGCCAATCTAAGGAGTGCTATTCCTGTTGCAGGGTCACATTCAAATTCTCACTTCGATTTCCCTGACATTCCCTGACAACTTTTCAGTCATTTTCCTGATATTTTGCATGAGCTTTTTTTTGAATTACGAAAAATAATGAATTTTATTCCACATTTTCATAAAAGATGATGATTAATCAACTGGCTGATGCAACCTATCCCAATTTGGCCTCGTTCCATATGTTGACCACTTCCTTATGTTGACCAGTTTGCAACAGTCCCTTGGGTGATCTACTTACAGAGGTTCTACTGCAGTTATCTACAATCATTTATTGATTTGTTGAAGTCCCCAGAATTATTCACAGTAAATCAATTTTCCCTGACATTTCCAGGCGTTTCCAATTTCCATGACAATTCCAGATTTTCCATTCTTAGGGAAATAATCGTGTAATACAATTAAATTATGTGAATATCCATGACAGCCAAGAAGACGCATGAGCTATATGACTTCTTTGGATGCCACACCTCGTGCTATCAGACCGATAAGTTTTTCTGATTCAATATTTTAAAATCATGGCGAGACAGTGAAATATTTCGCTGAAGATGAGCTGCAGAAACCCTGTTTTACGAGCACTTAGAGGGAAACGAGCAAATATTGGAAACTTGGGAGACGAGACGTATTGTTACCGCAGCTGCCTGTTTGGACTTTTTAAAAGTGCCCCATCACTAAACATGCAAGAGCAAATAAAGTTTGAAAACCCAGATTAAACACTGCTCTGCAGAACGTGTACATAGCATTTTTTGCACCTAAGCGTCACTCCCAAACCCCGAGGCAGGCCAAGTGTTTATCTAAGCTTATTCAAACCCTATCAACATTTCAAACCTGCCAGGTATGGTAATCCAGCTATTATACTGTATACAAAGTAACAGACTCGTGTCTGTTCCACGAGTTATAATCAAACCACCTTTAGCACTTCCTACTCCCTGAAGGTGGTATGATAGGGGGGTGAACTCGTGAAGAGAGCTGATTAAAACTTGTGTTAGTGTTCCCATGTTTTCAAAGACATGTAACGTCATAACTTCGCAGCCGAGCAACACAACCTCCACACACAGCATGTGTGTCTTCATGGTAGCCATTTTGGTTTCTAACTTGTTTGTACAAATTACTGGAATAACTCTGCTGCCGTTTTCGTCATGAATTTATTATTGTGATAACACGCATGATTGACTTTCCAAATCCTGTTTGCTTCAATGGATAATGACAACAAATCTTAATCAACTATTATAGTTATCGAGGCTAAGGCCAGTAACGCAATTACTTAAATACAGACTACAACATAAGGCCATTTAAGTTAGTTTATTACAGGGTGTCTACTAGATTTGGCATTTTTCGTGAAACGCGGATGACAACTGATGAATTTTCACACAAATATCCCTTGTCATCATTCCGCAAGCCAAAAAATGATGAATTCATACTTGAACGATCCCTATGGTGTTTCAACACATTATATACAACACAGTGTACCTTATTGACTTGTGTATTGCACACATTATTTGACACTATAGTGTACATACTTACAAAAGTTATGTGTGCTGCCTTGAATATCATGAAACCGAAGTATTTTTCAATTGTAAACTTTATTTCACTGGCAGTTCTAATTTTATTGAATATTTTAATGTTTTTTAAATTCAGAACTGGAGTTTTTTTAAACCGTGAAATTATGAAATATATAGCAAGGCTTTTAACGGTACATTCATGGAATATAAATTGGAATATGCATTCTTCAAATGCAAACATATACATTCTTCAAATGCAAACATATACATTCTTCAATGCATTGCACGAAAAATTCTTCAATGCACACGAGCTACATTGTCCATATTACAGAGTGCATTACACAATACATTCTCCAAAACAATTTCATACATTGCAATATGCATTTCAATTTCATAGTGCATTATAATTAAACTGATTAAAAACACATTTGTTTAAAATATATTTGTCAATACAGTTTGAAACTAAATTAGTCTCAATCTACAGACATTTTAAAATGTATTTTCCAATACATGTCTTATAATGCATTTCTAAATGCATTACCATTACACGTGGGACATCCGTCAACATTAAATATATTGCATGATTAATGAATAGATATTTTGCCTAATCCCATTTCATAATTTGGCATTGCTTTTTCAACAGCAATTTTCAAAATAGTTGAGTTTGTCAGATTCAAAACCTGTGGAACTGCCCACACTGGTAAGATGCAGACACAACTCAGTGCTCTCACTTGAGCCAGACTCTAAGCTTTACCTAAATTCCCCCATTAAAACTTGTGAAACTGGCCTTAGCAGTTAAATCTGCCATGGCCGTGTACGTGCATTACAGACTGCTGAAGCATTCTGAGATTTGAAAGCTGAGAATGGTGTCGCTGCAAAACGTTAATGGATCAACCATGTTCCCAGCGACACTAAACTCAATCAACACTACAATGGAACGCACATCCGTGTCTAAACGAATTTACCAGCTCTTGTCTTTAGTGTCGATGAACGAAGTTTTCGCTTTTCCTTTCCAAGAATCCAATAGCATCCTCCTACGCTGACAAACACAAGCACAAAACTTACAAATATCTCTATGGTACGTGCACGTTCCATGCTTTTTCATGAGAAAAAAGTTATCCAGTACATGCACATGCTAAGGCATGTTAAAAAGTGTTCGCAATCAGTTTATTAAGACAATGTGCTCTGCATATACGGAGCTTCATTGTCGAGCCCAGCTGCTCATTTTCACAGATTTTTCTAGTTTAATGAACTGGATGAAGCCAATTGACAAGCTGTTCGCGTGCTGAAGAGGCAAGTTCATTTTGATAATTATGCGAAACGTTCTTCTTAATCTGCTTATGTATGTAAATTCCTTTGCTGTCGAAATTAACCTCATTTGGGATTCTAATTAGTGAGCCTATTACGGAATTCCAGCAATTCCAGCTCTGCAAGGCAGGAAGCACATTAGCTGCAAATGCGAACAAACCATCACACAACCACTTCAACGGTTGTGTTTAACCAGTGGATTTTTTGCTCAATTATAACCTCGAGTGGTTTATCTTTCGACTGATTCGTCCTGATGAAATCCACAAGTCTTTTCATTCCAGAACATAAATGAAGAGTGCCAAACCATAACGTTAAGTGCATTGAAGTCAGGGCCTCAGGATTGGAAAACTGAACAGTTTAGCGAATAATATTGTTTGAATACATTTTAGTACAAAACAATACTGTATGTGCAAACGTTCTACAACATTGAAATTAAATTAAGAAAAAAATAAATGATCCCTAGTGAAAAATATTTGGATTGTTGGACATTTACATTATCCTAAACGTTTTAAGTGTCAGGATTTATGTAACACAAAACGTTACATCGGTCAAACTTATTGCACCCCCAATAAACGTCCATAAAGCACCTTTTCTTAATTGTATCAGGTAGGGTAGCATCGCATTGGTCACCTTGTTCTCTTCATTTGGCAATATGGCATGGGTTTTCTTCATTTTAACTTCCATGTTTTCAAAATATTCTCCTGGTACTTTTCTTTCAAAACACTGACTTGGTTCCATGGGCTCAACTCTGAATAACCTTTGTTCATTTCCATCTTAGCAAAGTTTGCTTTGGAAATTTTTATCATTATACCTTAGATATTTGCATATTTTTAGGGCTTTACTACAGAACATGCCCAGTTCCGAAACAGACGCTATGAGAAAGTGGGCTTCTCCTAACAGCTCGCAAGCTGGCAGTGATTGCCCTAAATTAATAAATGACGTTGAAGTCCCTAGTCCTTTCATTCCCACCATTGCATATGAAGGACAGAACAAAATGTATTAAGCTAAAGAACACAAATCTTGGAGCTTTATAACGTCATAAGTGTGGAACCTACAGGAAACAAAATGAAGAGAAAATGCCGTTACGTGATTTCTGGCATCCAAGACTGATGTGGCATGCATGCGTGATCTACGATTCTAACTTACCGCCATTAAAATTGCGGAAAATTTACTTTAAACGTGAAAAGCTGCACTTCGCCCATAACTGTATGTCGTTATTGGTTCTGCAATGTAATAAATGCACCTTGTAGGGCTAAGGAAGCTTATGTATTCCCCACAACAGCAAAAACTGGGTTTGTCTACTCATCTGGGGTGAGCAAGATTTAACGATTTTCTTCCGCAATTACCTTTTATGTCCATGATCTAAAATTACTCCAAATTAGCCGTAGATGGGATTTGGCTATCAATAAATAATTGCCGTTGATGGAAGCAGTCGAAACGTTGATTGGAAGTTGGCGAAAGCGCTATCGAAACTGAAGTGGGTCAAAAGCGTAGCCAGCAAGCATTCAATATGCAAAGTCGGCACCAAAAACTCAATAACGAGGCCTCCTGATGCACAAAAACGAGGGTAGGCCTACGCCAAAAAACACCAAAAGTAGGTTCGAAACTTAGGAAGAAAGTGCACCGAAACGGGGCAAGGTTCTCCCGAAGTGTCTATATTTGGTGCAAAACATGAGGCTATCTCCACGCCTGGGTGCACGCCGAAAAGAGGGGGCAGAAAATATTCGGCAGTGGACCAGAGGTTAACCGAAAATAGGATTAAAACTCTGACATCAAGAGTGTGAAGGCGTACTTTTTCACTTTTCTGGTGGGCTTGGGGGAAATCCATAAAGGGCGTTCTGGAATTTTCATGGTTTTTAGAGCCCCCCCCCCCTTCCCCCTGTCTGATTTTGCATACCCCTCCCTCATGTCCTGTCCGATT
>JAQGAF010001679.1:0-28596 GCA_034687865.1 Kryphioiulus occultus
TTTCGCCTTATTTCGTAGGCCTAGTTCATTTTTCAAATCAATAAGTTCGTACTATTTGAAATAAATCCAGTCCACAAATACAGCTTTTCTAATGCTTTTCATTTCCAAACATTATGACTTTCCCTGACTTCCCCCTGAATTTCCCTGACCACATTTCATTTCCATGACTTTCCCTGAGGGTATGAACCATGAAATAAGACTATTAACCAATAATACATTGAAAATTTAAAAAGAAACTAGAATATTCGAATAATTCTGTACATTCCATAAAGTTTAAATGGTGCGGGAGCGCTGCATCGACACTTTCTGTCTATGCCATTTTTGCGAAATTAATCATAAGTGTCGATTGTTAGCAGGTCATTAATTATCTGATCTTGAAAGTACAAGTGCGTCTATACTGACCAGTGTCCACCCTTCTGCCATTAAGGCGGGTGCAACGCCCTCGCAGGGAACTTATCTTACGTGCAAACAGCTTGGCCAAACATCTGACCGTGATAGATGACCATTACTCACCACTGGTTTCGAGAAAAAATGATTCTTCACTAACATTCAGTTGAACAAAAAATGAAATTTGGGCCATGAATCTTCTCATCTGTCACGCAGTTTTTGGGATATTAACATAAATATGCAATAATGTATTCATTGAAATTAAAAGACTGCTATGAAAGGACCACAAAACTTTGGGCACCTCGAAACTTATCAAATTAAGACATCGATCGATCATGGTCAGTTAAAAACTTTTAAGTTACGTTTACAGTACTATACAGTATGTGAGGAGTGTAAAATGAGAGGAAAACAAGACCTACTTTTACATATACAAATAAAATAAGAAAAATGTTAAACCACATGTTTTTTTCCATTTTCAAACAAGTTGTATAACTTTGGTATGTTGCACGTTGTGTGATATTGTGTGAACCAACGTAGTACCATCGAAACCAAGTTACGCGTGTACATGTACATGTATATGACGGTATAACGGTATAACAAAGTTAAAAACTAATTTGTTATATAGTATTAACTCCGTATTAACTACATTCACACATTGCACAACAAGTACACAAACTCAAGTAACCAAAATTAGTAGAAAAATAAAGAAAGAAATTTCCGTCGATCCGTCAGATAAAAATAACGAGAAATTAAAAACTCGTATAATTACTAAATTGCATAAAAAAGGCGAATTACCAATAACAAATTTACCATGTAACTGAATCGTCAGAGGCATTAATTACATTTCGTCAGCACCCTGTAATGAGCAAGCAGCCATTGCCAGCAGCAACTAACAGAAGCGCCATACTGAAGTCAAGCGCTTTCGCCTTCCATGGTGACGTCACGCACATGCCTAGAAGGAAGAACATAGGTAAAGTGGCGCCCTCTGGGCCGCCAAGAAATGACAGAACATTCGAAGCAATTTTCAAATTTCAATTCATAATGTTTATCTCCAACATACAAACTTACTGTTTGATTACTAAACCAGATTTTAATTGTCGAATAAATGTAACGAACGTTTCAGCAAGCGAACGAAGCAGTGACCCTCGCGTTCTGACTACCAGTCCACCATGCAAAAAACCGCGGAGCTTACCTTTTTTTAAATGGGTTATTATAACACCGAAATTAATTTTTTACCTGGTATAATGAGACGTTGACTAGAAAATCCTTCATATTCACGTTTTAAATTGCCCGTTTATTTAAAAAAATAAATAAATAAAGATGGCATAATTCCAAAATCGAACGCACGAGACGTTCGGAAATGGCGGACGATTCGAAATAATGCATCTCTAGGGCCTTCGTGCGCGTGCGATTTTGGATTCTTTCCATCTTTTATTTATTTATTTTTATAAATAAACGGGACAATTTGAAACGTAAACAAGGCACGACTTTCCAGTAAACGCCTCATTCCACCAGGTAAAGAACATTTCGCCGTACGTCGCATCTTGCGAGTTTCACAGAAGACACAGAATGTTTTGTACGCTTTGCAGCTCCTTGAATCCGCCTTCTTACTTGTGTTTTCGAACTTCCAGCCGCCATGTTGTTCTACGTTATGTAACGATGATCCTAACCAAGTACAACCTATGCCAAAAAAAGAGACGATCAAGTGGGAGAAATGTGAATTTAAGGAACTCCCGGCTCAGCCACAGTAGAAGACAGTGACAGAGTCGCACAAACGTCCTATAGGCCCATTTTAGGGCCCTCCGTTGTACATGAGTTACCTATCGAATCGTATTGAACTATTTGCCTAAACAAGCATCCACAGAAATGCCATTGATGACGAAACAGTGAAGTAGAACCTGTCTAAACATATACTGTCTAAAGTAATACCCAAACGAACAACCTCTCAAGGTTGACTGAAAGGGGATCAATTTTTGGCATATAATAGCCCTAATTTTAATGTATGAAATGACTGCTCTGTTGAGGTTTTAAATTATTTTATTCACTTCCTTTTGATCGATCGTAGATAAATATGACATGTATATATACAGCGAGAAAAAAAGGCGATTGCAAATGTCAAATGGGCAAAAAGCCTACAAAACAAACCGTACATTAGGCAGATTATGATTTCATTTCGCTCAGGTTATAAGGTTAACAATTCCTCCCTAATGCCAAACCTCCATTAGTACAATGGGCGACTAACTGATCCATACAAATTATAATTCGCCAATATTGAGAAATGCCAAAAAATATTATGATTTTCAGTGCTCATTAATACGGGTATGGTATCAAATTTAAAACTGGAACCGATAGATTAATTATGAAATGTTATCGTATACGAACAGAAGTTAAACCACCAGCTAATTTTTTAAACAGAATATTTGAACGAAATTCAAATAATTTACCTACAGATCGTGGACCCAGAAAACCACCTGCATGAAACCGCTTTAAGAAAAATAAATAATGAACATTATTACATATTCCACCGACAATATATGAATTCAGATACAGGAGGACGTTTTGCTGCGAGCAAATGGCCATTGGTCAATAGTCACCTGGACCCATTTATCCTCAATTTATCTTCAATATTAAAATTTAAAAATTTCGTCCTTCGTAAACAATAATGAATAAATTTAATTTAACTTGCCAGTTGTTTTCTAGTAAATACTACATTTCGAGATTAAGCTTGTTATTTAAATCCTTTATGTAAATCAAAACTGTACTTAATGACATTTTAAAATTAGATGAAATTGTACAAAACTTCATTTTTTTAGACGTAATTCTGAAATTTAGGGTGTAATTTAGGGCTGAAGTATAGGTTCCTAGACATAGGACCTTAAACAGTTTATTCGCAGCAAAATATCCCCAACTGCCGTCCCACATCTCGTAATTGGGCAATCATTAAAATACATTAAAATAGATAAAGCTTGCCCCTCTCGCAAGCTGCCTTTATATAATTCAAAACGAACTTAACATTTTAAAATGAGATCAAATGAAAAAAAAATCGAATAACACTACAAAAATGCATAAAATTATTTTGATTTTTTTTGGGTGTTTTCAAAATAATTTTTTTTTCTTAAAAAAAGAAAACCATATATATTATATACAAACATAAACAGGAAGATGAAAATCGAAGCGAGCTGAAATAAGCTGTATTATATTCTGCGATTAATTATCATCCGGATAAACAGTGAAATGAACACCAGAGAGAGCTTTGGGTGGCAAATTCTGACTTAAATATGAATTAAATTAAACATAAGCCAAAGGCAGTCGAATGAATGAAGGGTTTATAACGATGGTAATAATTAAGGGTCACGATAATTAAGTACCAGTGAAAGGTCATGTGTGTCAGAACTCAATTACATACACAAATTTAATTTTTGCTGAAAATGTACACTCGCAGAATCCAAGAAAATGGCAGTGAAAGTTGCGAAAGCGTCACAACTCAAAACCACTGCCTATTGAACAATCGACAAAACCTTTGGTGGTACGAGAAAGTTCACAACTGAAAATAAATGCAAGCCGTGAGCGAGCAATGAGATCAATGGGATTGCAAATAAATATATTCTTTGGTGACAAATTATATTTATTAAATTAAATTCCGCTGGGAATGAAACAGATGAGATTTAAATGCAAAGTAAAACTTTTTCGGGGTTTCTGTAAAAACATAATAAAATAACTGCATTCGCAACAAGATATGAGATCAGTTGGAAATTTGTTGTAAGGCTCATGGGGGAGTGAGCCAATGTAGGTGGCGCTGGGTGAAGGCAACCGCAGCGCCACCTAGGAGCCCCTCAAGCGAGCCAAATGGGGCAATTATTAACATCGAGTTAATCTTTCGTTATCACTAAACACGGTTTGCATTAGGTACATTTTCAGCAAAATCGATTGGTCAGCAGGTGTCCAAACACTGATTTATCCAAAAATCAACTAAAAATATGTGAGATGCAAAGGACGAAAAGCAGAAGAGAAAATGACCATTGGTTCTTCGGATGATGGACTTGCCACCACCACACCATGGACACCGACCACCCACCAAATTACTTCCAACAGTAGTTAATACAGTAGTTCATAAGTCGAAAACAAAAAACCACATAGATGTAGATAGCACTGTTTCATTATCTAAGAACCATCTAGTCGAGCTATAATTTCAATTTTAAAAAACGACCTTTAGTTCCAGGGTGAAAAAATAATGATGTCAGATTGGCCAGTGTCCATGGTGTAATGTTCTCGGCAACCATGTCATAATCCATTCAAGCAAAAACCAAATGTTTCTAAGGAAGGAAATACATGGATGTGAAAATCTAGGGTAATTTTACTGGAAAACAACTACGAGATACCACTTTCTTAAACACTTCCATACAGCACTTAGGGGCGTGCATAAACCACGAGGATTACATTGGGTAGTGTGTCAAAAAATTCAGTTTCAAAAGTTGTAATGGACGTCGTTTATGTACAGCCCCATATTGGGCAAATCAGGCAGAAGTCGAAGTACAAACATTACGAACACTCACGAAGCTATGTTTCAAAGCCGTTTGATATTGTAAGACATTCTCGGAACCTTCTTGGAATGTCTACTTAAATTTGCAAATGTGATACAGCGGTGTCTCAAAATCACAGTTGAAAAAGATGACAGTGCGCATGCAATCGAACAAAAAATGTCCCTTCACAGTAGAACCTGTCTAAACAAATACTGTGTGAAGTAATATCTTATTTAAACTAATCTCAGGTACCAGTCCCAATGTAGCCATACATGCAGGACCCATGAAAATTCTAATAAATCTCCATAACCCGATATTCAATAAATTTTTCATTGGTTTTACAGGTTAAACAAGTTCTGCAAACCAATAGTACGGTTTGTACAGTTATTAGGCACATTTTTGTCTGATTTCATGAGTATACCACCCTTTTCATTTGAGACCATGGCTTCCGAGACACCCAGTAGATGGCAGTTATGTGCATCTGCAGTACATAATCGACATGATTACATAAAATTCATCACTTGCCAAAATGATATCTGGAATACATGTAAATAGAGAAGGTTATCGAGCTTTCTTTCACGATAGTGTCCCAATATGTACGGATAGGTTCAAATGCACATTTCACTTATACGGGTAGACTAGATGTCAAAACATCACTTAGTGGTCTCCAAGTGCTGATTTCCAGTAAAATCACCTTAGCATATTGCACGGATACGTCTTACGTACAAGACATTGCCGCGTCATAAATAATTGTACAAATATTATATACCGAAAGAATGCATACACATATACAAAATATATAGCGAGAGCGAGCGGGGGTAAACGATTAACTTAAACCCATTTTGAATGAGAGATTCAGGCCTGTACCCAATTAAACCAAAGCTTTGCAAAGCTGCTGCGGGTGCCAGGGGGCGCCACCACCGTAACTTTTGCAACGCACATAAAACCCGGGTTTTGCTTAAATTCCAAATTGATAAAATGCACCTTTGTTCAAGTAGTTTTGTACTAGCATTGTGGACAAGTTCAGAAGCAGGTCCACTAATACGATAAAATAATAGTAATAATAATATGCTCGTAATACGAATTTGTGTGTATATATTCAGGGATTGATTTAATAATTAAGGTTCAATTTTCCTTTCCGCTACAGTTTGTGGTCCTACCCACATAAACTGGGGGTTGTCTGTACTTTTCAGGTGACTATTATTAGTATAGGGAGCGCCACCAATCCCAAGAATTTAACCACGAGGGGGCGTACTGCACGAACTATAAACCAAAACAGATTAAATTTATTTAGTAAACGATTAGCAATTATACGATAATAACGCTCGATTAGGGTTATAAGTTAAGAAAATCTGAATGGGTATAATACCGTGACCTAAAATACATCTTTTATAGGCTCAAATTTAACCGCTAGGTTTAATCAACGGGGAAAAATGCCAGTATATGGTGCTTGTGGTCAGGGGTTATGATTATGTGACGTCACAGGCAAGATTACTGCAATATTTTTGCAATTTAGGTTGAGGAAGGCTAGAATAAAATCTGGTTATAAAGTGACGTCATATTTGAACGTCCCGAGCAGATGACGTTTTTATAAACGTCTACAGAAGGATGAGGAGAAACGAGTAATTTTCTAGTGATCGTATATGTGTATCATCCTTTTCAATTGCTAATTATTGCTGATTAAAAACGCTATATTTTCGATATATTAATTTTTAGTTTCCATATACAGCAGGAAACGCTGCCCCAAAGGCCTTTTACAATGAAGAACTGCAATTTCTTCAGACATCAATTTTCTGAATACCACTTTTTCTTCTTCTTATCAACTGCAATTTCTTCAGCTATTGCAACCTGAAATCAAACAAAATACATTTTTAGCGTGATGAGATACTGTAATGGTGATAAAAATGTCAAAATCAGCAAATTCCATATTTAAATTCAACTCATTACATGCAGAAACCAGCGCCGTGTGCCAGTCAATTATCTAAGGATTTAAGCAATAAACAACTTTCTCAGAATTCAGATCTCTGAAATTAAGAGCATAGCAATGGGTATGGTTGGGCAACATGCGAGGAATTTACGGACACACAAAATTGATTATACAGGTATAATAACAGATTATGTGATATGTTAAACGCGAAAGGTTGCTCCGCATTATACTGCTTTCACTGATTAAACGTTGTGCTTATTGACGTCAATGAGTCGTTCAATAATTAATTGCACGGCATTAAAGATAATTTCAGGTTTATTCAAAGGCCATGAAACGATCTTTCCATGTACATGTTCAGTATACCGCAAAACTTAAGTTTTAACGCTAATGCCAGGATCTTACCATTGCTTACGATATATTAAGTTTTATGAGTTCATATGCACATAAGTACGCGTATTATATATGTTCATAAGTTAAGTTTATGCCCCTGGACCTGCGAATTATACAGGGTTTTCCTAGAGATGACGTTTTCAACTTCCCTTACTTTTCCAGCTTTCAAAACAAACTTCCCTGACTTTTCTAGGTTTCAAAACAAGTTTCCCTGACCACTAACCACTGAAAATGCAAAAATACGACACATGTCAATATAAGGAGTAACACATTTTCCTAAGGCAATAGCAAATTTAGGTTAGATTTTAAACTGGCAATTTCAATGTTAAGCCTGATTTCTTCAACATAATCGCTCGTCATCTCTTAATTATTGCGTTAACCAATAACTATCAAAGTGAAATGTTGAATTTCCCTGACAATTTCAGGTCTGGGGGAACCCTGTCGTTATACATAAACAGGAGTCAGAATACAAATTTTCATTGGGAAAAAGTAAATTTAAACAGTGTTGTGTAAGCCACTAGACAGTTATGTAAAATGCATTATTGATTTATTGAATTTTCCTGACTTTTCCAAAGTAAATCCATTTTCCTTGACAATTCCAGGTTTCCCAGGTCTGGGTGAACCCTGTTATACGTCCATGTGCATCTTTGGGAAAAATCCGAAATAATTACCTGCTAGAAATAATTGGGCAATGGGATGACCCAATGCCTTCCAGCCCTAAAAAAACTATATTGACCAAAGTGGGAAACGAGTAACATCTGCATTTTTAAAGGCCATGTGTGCACGTGTCAGAGGGGAGGGTCGCCATTTTCCCCCTCTCTATTGGAAAAATCTGTTTTTCTCCTCCCCTGACCTCTGACCTCATCTCCAACGGCAAAGCTATTAGGGATCCTAAGGCCCCTCTTCCAGACGGTATGGAAATAGAAAACCCCTTTTGAAGGGCTTCCAGAAGCTTATCTCCATCCCCCCTCATATTGCTCATATTATCCCTACGCATTTTAATTTTTTTTTGAAAAATCCATCGAAAAGAGGGGGGCGATGATATATTCAGCATATGGGGACCATGGCACCCGAAAACCTGGAAGGATGCTAGCTGCCCAAAACAAAATGCATCCGAAAACAAAGTAGACCAAAAAATGGACAAATTCCACCCTGCTTTTCAGCAATTTTTTGTGAGGGGGGTTCATATTTTTTAATTTTTTATGGCAGATATACACATCCTCTGTCTAAAGCCAACAGCAGATCCTTTGAGTGGAACCGCCAACAGCTTTTACTAGCGTGACTGGTATAATCTTCAACTAAATTTCCCTGACTTTTCCAGATTTTCCAAACACGTTTTTGGAAAATTTCCAGACAATTTAAAAATAAGTTTTGCGGATTTAACACATTTTTACATGAGAAATGTTTAGCGTGTTATACTTAGAATGTTTTCAGAAATAGTAGTAATGATGGGAACACCAGTGGCTTCATCCACGAGTACATTTCAAACACAAATCTGCTTTAGAAATTTTTAAAATGAGCAATAATAACTTTTTTTATTAATTTTATTATTATTATTATTATTATTTGAAGAAGCAACTTTGTTATTTCTGTTGCATTTTTACAAATAAATTAACCTATAACGTTTTAAATAATGGATAGTTCCTTACTTTAAATAATAAAAGACTTTTTCATCAATATTAATAAAGATGGGAAAATTAGTGGATTTATCCACTAGCCTGGCTCAAACACCGGGTTTTTGTGAACTTATTCCTGTTTCTAAATTTTAATTTATTCCATTTATTTAATTTTATTTAATAAGTTTTAAGAAGTAAGCAACTACAGTATTGATCATTTAGGGACGGTGTAAGCAGAATTATTAAAAAATAATAGATTTTATATGTATTTTGATGACAATTTTTTTTCAACAATAATGAATTTTAGCTGATTTTTCGTAAATATTAGAAAATATTAATGATGATGGAAACGCGGACCAAATTTCTAGAATAACTTGATCACAAACACAGCATTTCTATTGCTTAACTACATGTAAGAGACTTAGAGACTTCTTACCATTTACCAATCAAAATTTGTGTCACAATGAATTTTCAGATATATGAATTTCCCTGATTTTTCCAGGTCATGTCAATTTCCCTGTCTTTTCCTTATTTTCTCGGTTTTCCATGCAGCTAGTCACCCTGAATACTACTCCAATTAAACTATTAAGTAAGTTATATGAATTTCAATGCTCGAACTAGTTGCTTGTTTGGTGAACTTAGGCATTTCCGAGTTACAAACCAATAGTGGTCATTAATAAAAAAGTTTTTTGATTCGAGTGCATGCCCCAGTCCCCAAAATCCACTTGTCTCATATTTCATAGGCTCAAATTTGGCATAAATTCATCAACAACATCTCCAGCCCCCAATAAAACAATAAAACATACATGTAGGCCTAATTTTCCAGTCAAATAGAATCAGTTTGAAACAGCACTTGACCCTCGCCAAAATCACATTCTGCCATGTTTGATAACAAACATTAATAACCGGAGATTAATGTTAAAAAGATTGGCGCTGACGCATAAATCCCAAACAGTGGATCCAGCTGGGAGGATAAGAAAAAAAACTGAAAACAAAACCTACTAGGGGCTTATTGTAGGACGTTGATTAATTGGTGAACATAAGGCACCCAGGCCCTAGAGAAATTTGGTACAAGAGGACGCGTGTCCAAACGCTGAAGGGGGTTGGTGGCAGTTAAGGGCATGATTCGAAAACGGGCCAATGGCCAGGGGTCAGGGGTCGGCGAAGGTTTCAACACGAGATGGATGGTCCATTGCGTCCATGTGTCTGTCTGTCAGTCTGCAACAGATTAGGTCATGTGGACGATGATGGACGTAGGGTGACGTTTGGGGAGTCCAGTTTCCCCCCAAAACACGGATAATTAAGCCTGCCCTGGGTCGCATTACCAACCAACGGGTAACCCATTCAAATACAGGGGGTGTTGAAAATGTGGGAAACATTAACACACTGAGCAATACATTTTGTTGGGTGTTGACCTATACTGTATATGTTTTGTGGCGCTGAAACTTCGCCAATTTCTCCAGATTTAAAAAGATTTAAGCATTAGAGTGAGATTACTCGATTCATTTCTTACTCCAACATCTCAAAAGCAACTCGAAGATGTCCTTACAAATAAACGGATGATGTTAAATTACATTAGAAAACGTTCAAAACACTGAATTAATACAAGCAGGGTTCCCACTCAAATTCTCAAGTCGATTTCCCTAACATTTCCTGATATTTTTTTTCAAGAAAAAAAAAAAAAAAGAAAAATGGTGGATTTCATACCATTTTTAATTTTAAAAAATGACGAATAATCAATTTTATGATGCAAATTACAGTATCCCAATTTCCCTGACATTCCCCGACAAACTTTTCAGTCATTTTTCTGGCATTTTAAACGAGATTTTTTTTAATAAATAAGAAAAATGATGGATTTCATCCCATGTTTATTTTAAAAATATGGTTACGAATCAATTGGCAGATGCAAACTACATGTTTCTCAATTTCCCTAATATGTACATGAGATTTTTTTAATAAGAAAAATGATGGTTTCCATTCCAATTTTTTTTTAAGGTGATAACCCCTGTGAACCCTGACCTGTTGTTAAGTACACCTACAGCATTTCCATTATTTTAGCCTTTAGAAGGGGGTTTATAAAGTTGAGTTTTTGATGGAAGTCGTTTATGCACAGCCCCAATACATGTACATGTAGGTGAAATATGCACGAATCCATGCACCTAACAATGTACATGTGCAAAATCTTCTGATAGAACCTTGCATGCAGTTATGATAAATGTAATACACTGAAAAAATCCAAGATGGCAGGCAGTTAGCAGAATGTATACAGTACAAATTTAGATGTACATGTAACATTTACATGTACATAATTTAGTAAACGAAAATCACATTTAACAAACAGTGCTTGCTGGCGAGGTTTTCTGAACATTTCTATACTCGTCCGATATATGTATTTGCATTTCAATGCAACACCACGTGTATGGGGGCTGTCCAGTTAAAAAAAAGTAAATAAGTCCATTAAAAGTTCCCTAACACGATAGCATGCCACTCAAAATTGTGTTGTTATAGATATACGGCGCACAAGCCTGCTCCGAAATTATCATGCCCAAAACCGGGGGTAATTACTCGCCTATATATGCATGTGAAGATGGCAAGAAAATAATAATAATAATAATCATAATAAGATGAGGACGGGGGCAAAAAACCAGTTGTTTTGTTCTCGAGAAAATTAAATGGCTTTATACCCGAAGGTAGGAGAAACGAAAAAGCACGACTCGCCACACTAACAAGCAAAGTGCATTAAAAAAGCAAACTTAAACCCCCATTTTAACATTTTAAATCCCACGCCTTTTTCACTGAGGGTTTTTTTTAACCTGAAGCACCCCAGAGATATAAAGAAAAACATTTTTTAACAACAAAAAAATCATTCAGCGTACTGTAAACGTTGTTGAGACGAAGAAATTATCATTTTTCTTTTCTGATATTATCAATAAAAAATTATACCACCTTATAATGGTCATTGACTATGAGCAAACACTCGCAACAGAAGAAAAAACGTTTTCATAAATAATTTTGCAAATTATCATCTTTTGTTTTGTTTTACACGTTTGACGTTAAGTGCATAGGTGGCGCCACACGTCCAATTTCTTGGCACAAACTGAACAACTCTCAGCTTTTCTACGACCCCTTACTAAGGAATAGGCGTAAAGCCCTATCTGTCCTTGACCTTAGGTTTGGAGGTGCATTATTTTTTACTAAATGCAAGGCCTCCTCCCTATTTTTCCCTCTCGTTAACTCCGATTAAATGGAAATAAGTTCACCGTACAGATGATAAAAAACACGTTCGAGAGTGCAAAAAATCGGACTGACAGCAACGAAGAAAAAAACGATGATAAATAATAATAATGATAATAATAGTCACACATGCGAGAGAAAATGAGAGGGTGAATCCACTCGATGCATCCACCATGTAAGTCACCCTGTATTTTACATGGGCAGAAACACGATATATGACAACAGTTACATTTCTCACCCCAGGGTCACTAAGTCATAAATATAAATTCCGCAGAACAAATAAATACACTGTACCAGCAGTGTCAATTCTTCTTTGGTTGCAATAAACAAATGCATGGTCCCTGAATTGCACAAGAGCTGATCTTCAGTCCTCAGTAGCATAATGGCTCTTTCTTACTGTAAATCCATAGAAGTTCCTCAAAACGTCACTTAAAACGTACTAGTCTGTTTTCATTAAAAATGTTCAGTTAGGAAGCCTTCGTATTTTGAAATAAAAAATGAGGGTCATTGGGTTACCAAAGACTTTTGAGGGAAACTAACACGTCTTTTGCAACTATTGGTAAGCCAGCCTTAATTCGAACAAAAAATGTCATTCCCACACCAATAGTTTATTTCACCCACCCAACTTATTTCAACTTAAAAAAACCTTTCATAATGTGCATTCAAGCAGTTGTTAAAACGAAATGCATTCTGCGACACGTTTTCGAATGCAATTTTTAAAGAAATGCACCGTGGACCACCATACACCATTTCGAATGTATTTTTTAAAAGATTAAACTTGTTAATTTCTTGGGAAAGGAGCTACTTTGATTAGTGAACTTTACGTGACTAGCAGATGTGTACCAAAATTTCAGTTCTTTAGGACACCTGTAAGTCGGTTGAAATGATTTTATCAAGGTCGAAACAGACAGAGATGAAAAGAAAAAGTTACTATAAAGGTTGTAAAAATGCGGTTAGGTCCAGTTAAACCAGCAGCCAATTTGATATTGGAAATTTGCTTTATAGAAATTTGCGTTTTGCACCGGCATCTGCAGGTTAGTACAACGAGTCTACCACCGCAAATGGCAAGATTTAAAAGAGTAATTTAATCCACTGACGTAAATCTGGCATTAAAACAGCCCACAGTGAGTGCGAGGGGTACGAGAGTCGTTCAATTAATTCAATTAAGAGGGCGTTATGTGGCTCCTGGCACTTTGGCGTCGACTCCAAATTGCGTTGGGATGGCTTTTTGTTTCAAAATTTTCAATTAAATATCTCAGCATCTCACCGGGTCTCCTCGGCTTCCAGAAAGGTTGCGTATAAAAAACTAAAATGGTTGGGAAGAAACCTCCCAATTGGTTTTAGCAACAACAAAAAATCAACTGACCTACCAAAGTACATTACGTGGTCGATTCAAGGGCGTGTAAGAGGATCTCGCCCAGTTCTTGAAGGCATTGCTGCAGATGGCGATTCTAGCGTTATTTCACGATAGATTTTTAACGTTTTCAAACTGTAGTCAATCACTTAAAACACTAATTAAAAGCTAGAAATTTATTTGCTTAGTTATGGAAAAAAATCGAAATTCGAATAGAATTAATTTTTCGAACCAACTTTCGTTCTAGAATAAATTTGCATAATCGCGTGCTCGCATTTTAAAATTGGACATTTGCTTTATACAAATTTTCGTTTAGCACATGCATCAGCGCCTCCTTTAGAATGCCAGCAAGTGCACCGACTTACAGGGATCCCAAAAAATCTCTTTCAACTCATCAACTCAAACTGCGTTTTCAGCATGAAATTAATGCGCTAAAAACAGTGTGAAAAAGGAAAAGCATTATCGATTGGGGCCCACGATGGCCAAATCGAGCAACCACTCGTTGCGGGTAAGATAAAAGAGTCTCTGGGGATGCGTGGTCACCCCCTGACCGCTGGCTCAAGCTCTCTCATGAATGTTAATTAAAAAGGCAAAGTGGATCCCAGCGGTGGAAATCCAGTTGCAGCAACGTCGCTTTTGGGCCAACTCGACCACCTCCACCTTCAAGATTAATAGCCCAGATAACGGAAGTGGATGGCTCGGCGCGTGTGCGCAGCGGAATACATGGTAGCCCCCTGCAGGACACCGACCAAATTGACTTCAAACAAAACAACACAAAAAATTAAGGTCAACGTGCATGGGTTAGAACTGGTCGATGACGCCCCCGCTTTGCATTTGGCACGGAGGGGCTTTGCCAACCAACAGGTGGCGCTGAAACCTTACGTGTGATAAGATAAGGGCCTGTGCAGAAACGATGTCCAAAGTTGGAAGGGGAGGGGTGTAGGGGTAAACGGAATCAAATGCCAGATTAGTATTTGCAAAGTGCATGTACGAATTTAATAGTTCCCTACTACAGTGAAACTTTGGGTATATACTTTCCTACAACGACCACTCACGACCGGGCCTTTTGCTGCACGAGTACAGAATTGCAGAATTGAGTAAAGCTGATGGCCGTTGTTTCTGCACAGCCCCTAGGTGACGTGATGGTGTAACTTGCTTTGCAGTGAAGCTAGAAATTTGCTTACTTAAGCCAACATTTCTATTATGGCCCACCGAAAATTAGCAAATAACCATGGTGTAATCATGAGGAAAAGTTAACCCAGCTAATGGGAAAGGCTAACCTAATGGTTGTAATAAACGTATAGAAGGAGTCAAATGAAGTTAACTTATTTAGGCCCAGTTGCACCAACAATGGTAACCATGTGGGAAAGGTTAACCCAGCTAGTAAGCAGGGTTAACCTAAGATTGAAAAGATGAAGATGAATTTATGGTTCGTACGTTTTTCAGAACATTTTCCTCATTTATCAGTCAATTTCTAATAATCAAATTTTAATTTAAAATAAGTCAGTTTTAGAAAACAGATTTACTAAAATACTTAATTTGTCTTCATTTTTGTTCCAAATTTGTATAAGAAGTTGAGAAGTTAACCTTTATTTGTACCAAGATAATGTGACAGCCATTTTGATTTCAATGAAATATTCCCAGAATTCCAACCTACAACAAGTTTACTATTCTTGTTTTAAAAATCCATAACGTTAAATTATGCAACATACAGTAGACCTATTTAACCCTCAGATTAACTTACGGTTATAGGCATCCCCAGGTTATCTAACTTTTCATTTAACCTACGATTGTGCAACAGGGCCTAAGTAACCATAGTATCCTTGCAGTACAACTGACCATGCATGCTAGTGTTGCTTTCTCATTGGGCCCATAACCCAACCAGCATGGGCTGGCCAGCTGCTCGCATGCGTCCATCTCGTGCCCGGACCCCGGGATTTTGGCTCAGAGGTCAAAGGTCGAAAGTGAAACGCGGAGTGGGCAGTGGGGGGAATGGGGAGGGGGATACGAAAACACGTACGCGTGTAGAAAATTCAAGAAGGGAGGGAGCTAGGATTGAAGGGCAAAAGCAGAAATTGAAGTTGGTTTGGCCCAGGGCTTTCACAAAAACCAGTTTCAAACGCTCAACGCTCACCAACTGAGTTTCGGAAACATTGTCACAGGGGCAGGGGCAGGCTCGGGTCGAAGCCTGCGTGGCACAAAAAAAAACTAGGGGTGGGGTGGGGGGACCCTGGAACCGTGACCTCACGTGGTCTTCACTTATTAAATCCAACTGTTTTTCGTGGCCCAAGACGCTCTTGCCCCAGGGCGAGGGCTGGCTATTGAGACCTATAGCTGACTACATGAGTGGAAATTTCAATCAGTGTCAATAAATTTTAAAAATAGGGTGCACAACGGTCAACGGGTTGCGATGCAACATTATTAACTAGAGAGCATGCATGTATCAGTGCCTGTTTCGTTTGCATGAAATTACCCTAGTGGGTAGATTTTTTTCCAAAAAAAAATTAAAAACAAATCAAATGAGAGTAGGCTTGCAATATGGCCTGCCAGTACCAGTACTTATTTTCTTATCTATACTGATATTGTAGTGCTGTATGTAGGTGTCACTAAAGTATCAGGAGTGACAAGCAGTGTCATTAATGATATGGTGATGTCAGCAGTGGCAAGTAATAAGTCCAGTAGCGATTTTGGATGTTCAAACTCAAATATACAGTAATTGCATTTATATGTCAATTATGACTATCACTATAGAGTCATGCTAATGTAAGTAAACATGTACAATAATTTAATACAAAATATGTCGAAATGTAATTATATTACCAGCAGGTATCAGTAAAATTTCTACGAATATCATCACACATCAGTAAATTTGTTAATTTGTTCTGATTTAACTACGAATTTCGCACTGATTTGTACTAATCTTTACAACAGGAAGGGTCAGTGGTCATTAAATTAAGCTCGTATTGCAGGGTGACAAATAAACTCCCAAGTTTTGAAATTTACGACTGACTTTTACTGTATACGAGTATAATGCAAACTAGTTTGGGGCTATTTTAAAATGTTAAAAAAGTTTTGGAAGCAGAATTTCAATGGCAACATTTACATCCAATGAATTCAATCTGCTCTCCATCTCATGAAAAAAACGTTTTCACATCTTTCTTGAATTAATTATCTTGGATATCACTTAGGACTTTAGGGATATTCAGGACGCTTTAGGACATTAAGGAATATTTAGGACGGTCTTAGGACATTACATTTTTTTGGGCGTTTTTCGGCCATTAAGGAATATTTACCACCTTTTCATGACAGTAAAGACTTTCTTATTATTTTTAATACTTTTTAAAGAATTGTGGGACTTGTGTGCCACCCTGATAATGCATGGCATGCAACGAGAGAAAATGTTTTCGAAAGTGAATTTAAAAAATCTCCTGGAAAAGCATCTACGACAAAAATGCATGTTTCAGATATGAACCCCCATTAGCCCCGTCATTTCATAGTTATCACACTCCTGAGAAACATTTTTCAGATTAATTAAAGAGTCAAAGAACTTCTCATGTTTATATCGTGCCATACAAGCTAATGCTTGATTTTCGACCAAAAAAAATATTTTGTTCGTGTCGCTATCTCGTAATACATGTACATAAGAGGTCAGTGCAAATTGCAGTTAATGTCCAGCTTCTATGCCTCGTTTTGGTGGATTTTGATGGACGCCAACTTCACTCAACATTGTTGCCAAATGGGTCATGCCATTTATCCTGACCATAAAAACATCCCTCAAAATTGAAAACAAAAAATACATCAAGTGACATTAACTGCGGTAATTGCAATAAACCGAAATCATGTTGGTCGTACAAGCAATAAATATTTAGGAGGGAAAGCTTGTCCTTATGTAACAGCAAAGGTCACGTACAGAAGACATTCTAGCGCCCTCTGTTGAACCTAATTGGTCAGTTTCGTGACGTCTATAGTGACGACAATTATATCACAACAGTCCCTCGACCACCTCAAAGGCTTATTTCGGTCACGTGACACCTAGCAGTGAATCTTAATCAGCATTCGTGGCACTGAAATTCTCTGGAGGATTATAGAAATTCGGTTTTTAAAGTTATGCAAAGCCAGTAAAACTGTTAAAAACGAGAGATTAAGATTACACATGGCATGCAAGCACCTTATAAAATGATGGATAATAATCCATGCAGGTGCAAACTTGGAGGCACTGTCCAGGTCTTTTTCCAATAAAAAACCCACATAGCATTTTAATGTAATCTGAATTTACACACAAACAGCATTAGCACTGTCACTGTATCACTTTGTAACAGCTTGCTTTGTGTAATACCAATTCATTCACCATGCAGTTTTGAATCAAACTTTGTTACACTAGTATAGGAACTTACAAACACGCCATCTTATAACACATGTACACGAATGTAAGTCATCACAAAACTTGCTCGATTTGACACTCAGGTCACCCCGATGATCAATAGCCACTGATATTCGACCTCCGGGACCTATGACCTAAAATGTACATTAGCCATTTTTTTTAAAACGATCAAGCTCACTGGCTGGAATTAGAGCTTCACGCAAATGAGGGAGTGAATCGTTTCACGAGACGACGATCATTGGCTGAATTTATAGCTCCACGCGCTCGTGGGCGTGAAGCATCGCTGCTCACGTGACGACGTTCTATTCACGCACGCGATTTTATTATACGCACGCGCTGATATTCCAAGATTCCATTTCGAATTCCATTTTCCTTATTTCATTTTTAGTAGATGAAAATCAAGTGCATCATATTGAGTTTGAAAATGTTAATTTGAGTTACATGTATTTTGTATGTATTTGTATTAGCGAGTTTTAGCTAAATACTTAGTACGATAGTTTAATGTGCGTGATTTCGTCCGTGATTTCCATGACAATACACCTACTGTACCCAGCTGCATATCACCTTGCCTATATAATATTAGAAACATGGTTTCTGGAAACAATCAATTCCTAAAACATTTCCAGCATAGTAAAACGTTTAGGAAGCACTAAGGCTTTTTTATTCTCCAAATACACGTATACAAGGTATGTTTACTAAAACATGATTCGCTGCTAGAAATGTGGAAAACTGTTTCCAGAAATTATGTTTCTATAAGCTCCCTAGATGTGGACAAGACTTAAGACACTGGCACAAGATGGCAAAGATGCATCAAAGATTATGGCGTCTGGATCTCGGTGCATGGTAATAATATGGCTATTGTTTTTTTCTTTTTTGCGAGTCCTAGCTGCTGACCCAGGTCATGGACAGACGCACGCTCCGCTCTAATTGGCGCTGCAATCGCTGTGTCCATCGCTCTCTGAAGTTGTGCAAAAAGTAATTTGACGAGTGAATGGGTCTCAACCTGTCCGATTAAAGGTGCTGAACTGGGGTTCCCTGCGACCGGTGCTGCTACCCTCCCTGGGGTGGGGGGGTACAGGACAAGCACCCGGACCTTGCGGCTCTGCGGCGCCTCCGATGGCGTCGTGGAGGGGAGCCACCAGCTATAAAACACCCCGTGCAAAACAACCCTGTACATGGGGTGAAGAAACAACAATGGGGCAAACTGAAAAGTCAACCTGTGCCTCTGCGAGAGGACAGGAGTTGTTGCATGGACCACAAATTGCCGTGAGAGAGCAGGTTGCAAATACAGATATTGACGACAGGACGATGATGGAGCTGGGTGCACTTTTGGGCCCTTGGCCACGCTCATCAGGAGGCTAATGAGCAATTAACCAATTATCCACAATGCCCTACTGTAACTCACTTCTGCAGCGTGGTTAACAAAATCCTTAGATTTGAACAATTTTAAACAGAGTTAGTCAAGGAAAAGTCACCAGATTACTTACTCCAAGTAGTCTAAAGTGGTATACCAAAATTTATCCCTGGTCCAATTTTCCTGAATCAAATTTAAAAGTTTTACAGTATTCTTTATAAACCAAGACAACATGCACATCCACTATACTACCGTGGCTACTCATGTTTTGTTAAGTACTAAAGATGAAAATTGTCCACATCATTGGGGCTGTACTGGGGGACTCTCTAGGCCTGACCAGCACAAATGGCCTTGTTGCGACCTAATTATTGTTATTATTATTATTAATTGCATGATAGTGAGCATGCAAGCAGTCGAATTGGCTGCATGTTACTCGCTCAATCAGGCGTTGTAACGAATCCCTAACTCGAAGGTTGACTGGATTAGCTGTTGTTACAAAAGAGTGAACGACCTATAACTGAAATAACGGAAAAAATGGCTACATGTATGCAATTTTAGAAACCCTGATGGATCATGGTATGGTGCACATGTTCAATTTGTAACACTTGATACAGTTGTTGCTTAGGGACGTTGCATTGCGAGAGGTCAAAAGTGAAGAGAGAATAGGGGTCACAAAGTTCAAATCCATTGATAATTGAAAATTAAAAATCAACAAAATGGCGTGATCCCAATCGCCTTTGATGTGACTCGTGAGTCACAGACGTGTCAAAACAGTAATTGCGACTAATCGTGGTTTTGCGATCACACTTCGAGGTCGTGTACTGTGTTCCCACAGGGGTCTCGATCTCATAACAAACAAATTTAACCTCAAACAGATCAAATCATCGATAGCCTCGGTTGACTTTATACTATATGGATTTTGAATTTGCCGCTCAAATGCACGTGCGAACGTTGATTTGTCGAACGCGAGTCACGTGTCCGGGAGAGAGAAGGTGGCGTCGCACGTGGCAACCATGATAACCGTGTAACGTGAGATTCCAAATTTTAAAAGACGTTAATTCCATTCTGTGAAAAAGAACTCAATCGCGTACTTTTTTTCAAGATGGCGTAAAATGTCCAACTTTACATTTGAATCTCAAGTAACACAACAATTAACATGTAATTATTATATTTGTAGTTAAACAACGAAGTTTCAATCGTATTTTTGGTGTTTTTCAAGCACTCACTAGCGATGCTGAGCCGGATGGGACAGACTACAGTGTGCTTGAAATCCCATCAGTTCTACCCTTCCCATGGATTCCAACTCGAAATGGTCAATGGATCTCCACCCCTATATATATAGCTAGCAGGGCGTCAATTGGACAAATATAGGAAATACAATAGATTTTCAGCTGCCTCGTAACAGCTATAAAGCCAAAGCAAACATGGCCGCCGGGCGATAAGCTTTATCGTGGCTGTTAGGCACGCACAGCCTCACACCCTCGCCCCACCAATTGTCACAACAACGTTGGCGTTACCGAGTACATGTACGTGGATCAACGCCCAAACTGCCAACATATCGTAACGTAGGCCTAACGCCTGTGCCTGGCCAGGGGTCATTCAACTTTTTATCGGCGACGTGATGAGCAATTTATTTTTAGATTGTCCCATTTTGTTCACGCGCGCATTACGAGTGGGGGTGGGTACGCGTATTACATGAACATAATCTTCCATTTCCTATGTATGTTGACGCTCACATATGAATTTTAAAAAACCTCATCGATAACAGGGCCTTTAAACTCTCCATCCGGGCTAGGCCTAATTATAATTCAAACGCGCTCGATTAATCGCCTTTGACGTGGCAGACACCTCTGTACTTTTGCACATTGCCATAGGATGACAGCAGGTTCAATAACCGCATTATGGATAACAGCACATCAGATTTCTGAAAACTAAATTCTTCGAGTTTTCCTGGGTTATATCCTCATTTTTTAAAGTTTAAAAATGTATGTCAATTGATTAAATACGCCACATGTGTGGGGTAACCAGTGGCGCCAACCAAAGAGCAAACTAAGATTTAACGCATACGAATCTTTCCATCATGACAATTGATCACTGGTAATGCATGGCTAATTTGTTTAATCCAATAATTATTGTGCTGAATTATGAGAATTATAATGAACAAACAACATGAAACTTTGATACCGAAAAATTCCATGTCCATGATGCCATGATTCCATGATGCACTTTCTTCAGGGCTGTATGCCACACTTTTACGATAAATTGTAATGTGGATTCCGAGGTAATGTACATGTATGAGGTTACCCAAAAAAAAAACCAATTTTGGGTAGCCTATTCTTCCCAGGTTTGGAAAGCAGGAATGTAGCATCATGCAGATGGCGCTGCACTGATCTGAACTTGCATGCAAGACTAGTTTCAATGATCACATACCGTAACTTATTTCATTTTTTGACATATAGGGAGGCGAAGAGCATGCTCAAGCTCGATTCTCGAGCAACAAGATGTAACTCGTTCATGCTTCGTGGTATTTCCCAACATTCTCCGTTCTGTTGCTTTTGTAATGGCATCGCAATCGTCAAGGTTTCTTAACCCTGTTCCCTGGTCAGGTAATTTCGCCTCGCAGCGCTCCCCAGCCAAAAAAAGGTACCTCGAAGTCACGACCCTCCTAAGTAGTACACGTTACCTGCCAAGGCACCTCGTCGTCATCGCCTTGCCCGTTGTCTTTCTTTCGAGCATGTTTATACATGTAATCACGCGTAAATGACCCGTACACATTTCCCTCTGACCTCTCGTTTAAATGCTGCATGGCAGAGCGTCACTGACAGCCAGGGGAATAGGGGGGAGGGCCAAAAACGACTTTTCAGCGACCACTAAATTATCGTCTTCAGCTTTATATTGTACTCTCGGGAGCTTGTCCATTAAAGTTCACACTTGATTTTCATAACTCGGTTCGTAGTGACGAGGTCACGATTACAACCCCAAGAAAATCTGTCATGACATAGCGTTTGGTGCACCGTGGTTTCCATGCTGCTACATATATTTCTGAGAAGTGGTTTCATGATCAAAATGTGTGCAGTTTAATGCATGTGAAGTTCCAGTATTGGATTGACTGCTGTAAGTTTAGACCCAATATTCGGTTCCAGAAACTACAGTTTGAGTCGAAATGGTTTCTCACGGCGACTAACAACCTGGAAAACCTGGAAAACTCAGGGAGTTTTGAATTGAAACCAGGACTTTTTCAACATCGAAATTGTATCTCGTGTATCTCAGCACAAAAATGACTGGCCCGACAGTTTATTACATGTATATACTATTCTCCCTTAAAATTCTGCATTTTCGATTAAGTTTTTTCTACGAATTTTGCCTGTGTGGCTCCTAAATTAATCTCACTTTATTAATTTTTGGTGATTTTGTTTAAAATAAGTAGAATTGCCCTCAGTATTGCCTTTGTATGAATATTTCTGGAAACACCAATATATTGTACCGTTAAAATATGTTATTCACGGTAATTTTGATTCATGTTTCGGCTATAGAGTTAATATTTATGCAATGTTTATGTCAGTGTCAATATTTATGAAATTTTCCAAATGGTCCTAAACTGCATTATTGGTGATCTAGCTTTTATAAAAAACCCTGAGATTTCAATCATCATTAAAATCATCACTAAAAACCTGCCATTTGAGATCTAGATTTCGAAAAATTACGCCTTACATAAATTTCCTTATTATTATTACTAAATAATTTTTAACAAAAAAAATATCTTTTCATCCACACATTTAATATTTGAAATATACTTTTTGCACCTGAAAACATGACAACATGAACCATGAAAACGTGGAAAATTCCGGTAATTTCGTTTGTGGCTAGGTTTGAGATTTCTACCATCTTTCATTAAGCGCCCCTTGACCTTTTACGAGCGTCTCCGGTCCGCTATACAGTAAAGTGTGTATCTTATTTCGCTTTCTCCAAAAGCAGCATCTCGAACTAGATTTTGTATATTTTAGCAACGTTTTTTCGATAAAAGAGGCGGTTTATATTACTGTCTCAGCGCCCAGTAAAACGGGACTGATGGGGTTAAGGAGTGGAGGAGCCTTATCTGCTTCGGTCTTGCTTTTTACCGAATTTAAGAAGGGGGCCCCGTAAAGATCCCCTCGAAAATGGCCACTGGTACGGACTAAAATATACAAAGTCTGGACGGGACGGCTATGGCCATGGCCTGGCAGGCGCCGCAATTGTCAACGCACAATTTGAACGAGATAGCAACTCGTTTTTGACCAGAAGACGAAGAGGACATCTTGGGATCTGCATTTTCAGACACTTATTCAGATAACAGATAAAAAATAGAGAGGCTTCTTACATAATGAAACTGAAGGAGGAGAGCCATCTCTAAACCCCATTGCGACTACTAATTTCTGAAAACAAAATTCTCTGAGTTTTCCAGGTTTTCCAGATTCATAGTCCAATTTTTCCAGGCTCATAAAACATTTTAATGATTAAACGAGTACCACAATTCTATTAAAAACGATATTTAGTGATAATAATAAGGATTTTGTTTAGAAACTAGATCTCAAATGATAGGTTTTTAGTCAAAACTATAGTGGGATGTCATCAACACGCCAAATGCAATTCAATGCAATGTCATCTCAACGCAACATTATAACGAATAAGTTACACAAAAATCATCCCATTAACATTTATTTCACACGATCATCAATTCTGGTGACCCTAAGAAAAAAGTGGAAGTTGTCATGGTGAGTCAGTTTGCCACCTGGTAGCCCAACAGGTGTAAATTTCGACCATTTCCAATAATCTGTCAGGGGTACCACTGTCCCAGAGGTGGTCAGCACCAATTCCAGTCAGTTAATGACGTTGTAAAAGTTACGTGAACATGTGCAGGTTCGGACCCTCTCTTAATTCTCGAAGCTCACGTGTTTCTGGATGAGGTACACGATTGCCCCCCTCCTTCCGATAATTAGCGACTGTATCGTACCCCTTTTATTTTCTAAGGGTTTCTCTCCAGAGGGGATGACTCCGTTGTCTTGCCCCCTAATGACCGTGGACTATAAAGCGAAATTTAAAGCCCCTTAAAGAAAGTTTAAAGAAACGCATGATCAGCTGGGCGGAAGTGACCCAAAAGGGACAAAAGAAAAGCACGTGGGAAACACTGAAGAACCCGGGGTTCGAGCACGAGGCACGAGGGTGCCCGGGTGGGGTGCAGTCTCTGACCCCCACAGGGGTGATAGCTGCACCCCCAGGAAATCGAACACCACACGGGCCTACGAGGGTGGAATTCATTCGGGGTGGGCTATCAAGGAGTAACTGAAGAAGGCAGGTGTTTCCTATGGACACTCCAAGGCTACGAGGGCACTAGAGGTTTTTTTCCCCTCGATTTTTACCCTTCAGAAATACCATAGCAATGCAGGGAGATATGGTTCGCCACTTCGAAAATTTCAGCTCTGTTACATGCATGCAACTCAGTGGGTTTCAGAACAATTCGAGGGGGTGGCAACGCTTCAAAACTGTGTGCACCACGTACACCTGTTTGCGAACTTCAGTGATATTGTCAAAGTTCAAGGACTTCAGCTTGACTTCACAGACTTCAATGACTGACTAGTGGGTCTTCAAGGAATTCACAGACCTAAAAGACTAGTGGGACTTGAAGTACTTCAGCTTAATGTCACAGACTTAAATGACTAGTGGGTCTTCAAATACTTCACAGACCTCAATGACTAGTGAAACGTCAAAGATTTCACCGACTTCAATGACAGGTAAAACGTCAAAGATTTCACAGACTTCAATTATTAGGGAAACTTCAAAGACTTCACAGACTTTAACGACTAGTGAAATTCAGGCAGAAGTCCTGGAAGTCTGGCAAAATCCTTTAAATCCACAGTCCTTGAATGAAGCTTGATTCGAGCTTCACCCCAGATTTGAATAATTCATCTCAGATTTAAATATTTCATCCCATGCAGACTTCTACGACTCACCCCAAATTTCAAAGATTCGCTTCAGGCTATGCAGATTTCAACGATTGTCAGAGGATTTTAGTGACTACAATGACTTCTTTGGCTTCATTAACTTCTGAGGTACCTTAGTGCCTTCAACAACATGTAACCTGCCTTTGACAAGTTAGTTGCCTACCCATTGCTCGATCGATTTGGTTCACTCAAGGCATTCTGTAAACTATTTGGGAAACTGGCAACTTCTCTGCCCTCGCACGAAGCGCCACCTTGCGACGGACATAAGCGAAAACAATGAAGTCCATCAACGGCAGAAATCCAATCCAATAGAAGAAAAAGCCACTACGCGTACATGTAATTAATTATGACTGGCTTTATGACAAGCAGGCTCATGTTTGGCCAAATGTCGTTGTTCATCACTAGCTGTCATATGCGCGTACGCTGACCAGCGGACGAACCAGTCTTGCCAGTTGTCAGCTATAGAAACGATAAACGCATTAAGATTTCAGAACCAGTTTGCAGAAAAAATCATCCGATTTCATAAATTCGGGAAAATAACGACAACAGGAAACCTATTATTTAAATCGGAGATTATTGCCAAACTCGTGTGAACCTGAGGATCTCTGGGAAGCTCTAGGGATGGGGGACACTGGAGGGATGACAAAGGTAAGAAACCCCAATTAACGAAGGGGTTATAGGACTTCCGTTCCTCAGCAATCAACATTTTTTTTTGCCCAAGAAGTTTAACGTCTGCCTTTACCCTGGTTAAAGACATTGGTACTCAGTCCACGAACATTGCTCGTCCACGCAGAACCAGGGGGAGGAGAGGGCATTGTTTTCGACAGAAAGCCAATTAAAAAGTGTTGAGAGAACCCTAAATCTAGGCTCACCAGCGCCAACATCCCCATAAATTAAAAGCACTGGCTTTTCAGAGTCATTAAAATTTGCCTCAATTTAGCAGACCCACACTGTCCCCTTCGTTAAACTCATTCTAATAGCAGCAATTACAATTTGTTCGAACGACAATTGTCTCTAGAAACAAAAGCTTTCACGCTCATCACGTACGTTTGATACATTGCATTAAATCAAAAAAACTGGTTGCCCGATCGAATCGAAACGTTTGCATTCCCAATCCAGATATATGGCTAATTTGCATCGAGCTAGAAAAACAATGAAGCCGTATTAATTGACAGTTCCCCCAGATATGAATTTAACTTCCCTGACTTTACCAGATTTTAAAAAAAGTTTTCATGATCACCCTGACGTCTGAATTTGCAAAAATTGACATGCAAATGAAGGAATGCTTTAGTAATACAGGGTTCCCCCAGAGATGACATTTTCATTTTAGATTAGATTGTTATTATTTTTTTACAGAATTGCTTTCCCTTTTGCTAATTTGTATTATTGCTTGTTATTATTTGTTGAATTTAAGAGTTCAGTAAAATGAAATGCTTGATAACTAGCTACATGTATGCAAAATCTCTTACTGATTTGTTGAATTTCCCTAACTATTGCAAAGTGAATCAATTTTTCATTACTTTTTTCAGATCTTCCAGGTCTGGGGGAACCCTATCATAACGCAACAGCAAATTTGGATATATATATTTTTTAAATTGACAATTTCATTATAAATTTCTTTCACAAAATTGCTTGGCAGCTCTTGATTTTTATGTTAACCAATAATTAGCTACACAAGGTAAAATGTATTATTGACTCGTTGAAGTACCCTAACTTTCTCGAAGTAAATCCATTTTTCCTGACTTTCCCAGAGCTTTTCAGTTATCCCAGACAATGTGAGGTATAAGTTCAAGTCTCATATGACGCCATTTCTACCACTGTTTCTCATTCTGGTCACACATCCTATGATGATCCTATGGACGTTATACTGTACATGTACATGTATTTTCTTAAAAACATCGAGTGAAACTATTGGATTTTTCTGACAAAAATGTGCAAAATACCACTATGTCTGCTCACAATGCAAATATGGCGGGAAATGCACAGGCAAAATGTAGGCCAAATTCCCTTGTTTCTCAACCTGAATGGACAGATGTCCAACACAACACACCAGCACCTGTGGTTCAATCGAGGAATGGGTCAAAAGCACAATGGTCAATCTCCTCCCCCTGCAATAACGCACATCCAAAAGAAACAGGGACAACACCGGCAGCTCCACAACCAGCTCCTCCTTTAATGCTCAATTTAGCCTTAAATAAACCGATGCGATTAATCGTGGAAGAGAAAAGGCAGTGGACAAAACTGACCAACTCGGTAACCCACCATGGGGCGACAAAGACGTGCCATTCAAACTCATTGGGCTCAAAAACCCCATGGGGGCCACTCCCGCTGAAGCCAAATTCCTTTGACCAGTGTCCAGTGCTTGAGAATTGTCCCATCCGAACTCCCCCTCACAATACCCTGTAAGTGCGGAGATGGTTTTAAAAAGTAATAATGCGGCAAACGTGCTCGGACATCGAACACTGGATTTACTTTCAATGGACCCTGCCTGTGTTTATGAGCTGGATTAAAGGGCTACTTACTGGTGTCAAAATACCGCGAACTAAGACCCTGAGAATCGCCACTGAAGCCTCTCAAAGACGCCGAATTTTGTAGGGCTCTTCAGCGAGGTGACGTCTTGGGATGACCAGGACCGTGACAGTCGCGTTTGCTCAAGCTGGTGAACGTGAGGGGGTGGCAACTTATGAAGTCGGGTGTACATGTTGGTTGAAGTCCCAATATACTTATTAAAGTCTCATTAAAGTCGCTGAAGTTCTATTAAAGGCATTCAAGTCCACTGAAATCGTTGAAGGAGGTCATATTACTGACGTATCACTAAATAAGTCAATGAAGTCCTACTAAAGTCATTGTAGTTGGGTACCATTAAAGTTCGTAAAGTCATTGGAAGTTTGAACGAGTTCCAGCCTCGCTCACGGACTGAGGACTTCAATGACTACAGTGGGATTTCAAGGGGAATCGTCTGGCTTCACAGATCTCAATCACTATGTATGGGGACTTCGGTGAGAATCCCATGGACATCGGTGGGACTTCATTAAGGACTTCCTAACTTTGCAACCTGTCAAGTTGATCTTCTGATCAAAACTGTTGATCTTATGGTCAAAACTAATGATATTCTGGTCAAAACTGTCAATTTTATGGCCAAACCTGTTGATGATGATGAGATTCTGGTCAAAACTGTTGTTGTTGATCTTCTGGTCATACTGATGAAATTCTTGTCAGACCTTTTCATGTTCTTATTCTTATCAATACTGTTGCGTTGGTGTTGATCTTCTGGTCAAAACTAATGAGATTCTAGTGAAAACTTGATGTTGATCTTCTGGTGAAAACTCTTGATATTCTGATAACTGGTGGGGCAGCCCTGCCCCCTAAGATTATGACATCGTTGGTCAGACCCCTTCTCGAGTATTGTTGCCCAATATGGAACCCGTACAGAATAGGCCATGTAAAAGAACTGG
>JAQGAF010001680.1:0-28585 GCA_034687865.1 Kryphioiulus occultus
TATACCGTTTGCGAGTGAGTATTGAAATTATCGCTAAATAAGCCTCGTAAGTCTCCAAATAGGCTTTTGCCTTTCACATCGATCCGTGGTACTTTAAAACCTCACTCGACGAAGTTCACGATGGTACTTAGCTTTTTACTTACAGTAAAATATTGACCATGAAGGGTCGCGAAAATATTAACGCATACTGTCATTTCTACTGATTCTAATGTGACTGACAGTGTTACTAACCGTGTAGGGTCCCCTAAAGACCAAAAGTTGAAGGGTGGCCAACTTTGTTCGATTAAACCAATCATTGACCGACTCGGATTAAATTCTGTTGAAAAGCGGTATTCTAACGTTTCAATCAGCTTCCAACAGAAAGTTGATCGACAAAAATTGACTCGTGAGAACGCAGCTTTACAGTCAAGATTACTCGACGAATAACTAACATCAGCTATCGGCACTTAAAAAGGCCAAATGGATCTAATCCGGCATTCTGATAGTCAGGCTAGAGGCTCTGAGCCGAGCACCGGAGCAGCCAGCAGCCCGATGTCCTATTCGGCACCAGAAGTCCTTCCTAATTGTTAGTGATAGCACCTTGCAGAGTCCGTAACGGAGCATGCCCCACAGGGGCAACACCCAAAAAGCAACGAAAAATTAAAACTAAAGCGACGGATGGCGTCTCAGCAACTTACGCACTGAACACCATTGCCGAGACAGACATCCAAGTCCTCGGAGATGTTTGAGTGACTTCTCCGTCACTCGCTTGCCGGACTGGTCAAGGTCCCTGGGCGCCAGGAGCTGGTCCAGGTCCCTGAAGAGGCTGAAATGGTTGTGATGGAGTTCCAGTTCCCTCGGAGGTCACTGTCGAGACATCCAGAAGATGGTCGAGGTTCTTGAAGCGAGACCGCAACGTGCACTTACGCGCTGGATGCCATGCCCAAGACATCCAGAAGCTGCCCCAGGTCCTTGAAGACGAAGTCCGGCTTGGGGTCCGGGTTCTCGGCCTCCTGCAACGGAATCCATACGGTGGCCGCAACGCCCGCGTTGATGCCGCCCTGGATGTCCGTCATCAGGTTGTCGCCCACCATGATGCACTCATGGGCCTCGACGTCCAGAGAGCGGAAAGCCATCTCGAAGATGGATGCAGCCGGCTTCTGCTCCGGATGATCACCGCCCACCAGAATCACGTCGAAGATGTCTTTGGCTCCGAGGTGCACGATCTTCTCCCACTGTGCCGTGGACGGACCGTTGGTGATCAGGCCCAGCTTGTAGGACGCCCGCAGGGTCTCCAGGAACTCCAGAGTCTCGCTCTTGAAGTCTATGTTGGCGAAGCGGGTGCTCTTCCAGAGAGGATAGACGTCACGGGCCAGGTGCTGGTGTTGCGCTCCCAAGGCGTAGGCCCACAGCAGAGTTCTCCAGGTGTCCAGATCTGCACGGTCCTTGACCGGATCCTCCGGGTTGATCCTCAGGCACTGATAGAACGTCTCCACGGCCTGCTTGGCCCGGCTCTTGGGGACGTCACGGGAACACAAGTACGCCAAAGCCTGAAAATATGCAAGGATGACACCGTCAGAAATATAATTAAATAAGTTTTGACTAATGATGGACACCAGAATGATGCACGAGGGAGGGGTCTGAATGCAGGGTATCTACTAAACTGTAATTTCATTTGTTCAGTATATTTCCAGTATTTTCCAGCACAGTAGACTCCGCTAAATGGGATCACATTGGGCCCAGGCTATTCCGATAACAATAGCCAAACGATACTAATAGTCGAATGACAAGAAAAGGAGATCGTTACTTAATTTGAGTTCTTATGCACATATACATCGCATAATTTAAGTTTACAATGCTATTTGCAGCTATAAAAAGACTTATTGGTTTGCTTAGCATTTTTCTGTGTAAATTTGTTAATGAAATTCTCATATTCATGCATGTATTGTACAATTGTATTGTAAATCTTTTGGTAAACATGGTAAAATACTGCTCAATTTATACATTGTTATTAGTACATCCTCAATCATTGATTTACATAATTAATTTACTGTTGTCAAGAAGATAATTTTTTAATTTCCTCTTAAGCTGATTAGAAGTTCTAATACCGAGTAGGTCATCAGGCAACCAATTAAGCATTTTTGGAATATTGTATTGTCGTGCAAATTTACCATAATCATTTTTTATAAATGGAATTGTGTACCTATAAGTTGTCCCTCTAAATGTCAATGATTTTTTTCAAGTTGCTCCCTAAATTTATTATTTCCACAATTATTAAGGACAATAGTATAATCTCTTATCTGATTAACTGTTAATAGTCTCATCTTTTTAAAAATTTCACATGATTTTAGATGACGAGATGTTTGAAAGAGGATTTTAATTATTCTATTCCGTATTTTTTGAAGTCTATTCATGTGATTTGGTACTAAACGCCTCTTGATTGAATGCATCTGATCGATGAATATAAAACTGAAGGTGGGATAACACCAACAACAGGATGGACTGGCAGATGGTACCAAACCACTCAGTTATCACTGCAAGATACGGGAATCGCATTTGGTGCGGAACGGCACCATTAAAACCATCAATAAAACGCTCCAGAACCAAGTTGTCCTAAAGGGCCAAACAGGCGGAACGCAAAAGCAAACATTAATCCAACTCGAGTCGAGGAAATCAATTGGTGGCACACGACATCCCTTGACGACAGTTGCTATGCGTGCATCAACAAACGCCTCCTGATGCGCTTAAAAGCCAGAGTTGGCTTGTAAAAGGTAATTGCGACCAAGTGCATTGATCATTTCGGACACGGTTAAAAGTGGCACATTTGCAAATATGGCGAGCGCAATCGAAGTTGAATCAATTTGGGAGAGAATTCATGGCTGGCTAGAGCAAAACGCACCAGAGATTCTGGAGAGACTGAGACCTGGAGCCAACTCTGAGCAGATCCAAGACCTTGAAGAAAAGCTGGAGACGAAGCTTCCAGAGGATTTCAAGGCCTCCTACCTCATTCACAATGGGGTTGCTGACGCCCAGTGGTTTTTCTGCAACCAATATTTCCACTCCATCGATGACATCCTGCTGGACTGGAGCACAACCAAGGCAGCCATGGAGGAGAAGAACAGCAACGAGTATGAGAGCAAAGGTGGAGACGAGCCCTTGAAAATCCAGGAAAAGTCTTGGGATAAAAGCTGGATTGCCTTTGGCAACAACGGCAATGACCACTCCATGTGCATCGACATGGCCCCGGCTGATGCTGGAACAGAAGGCCAAGTGATCCTCTGGCTGCACGAAGGGGGGCACAAGTGGTTCGCAGCCAGTTTCGCCGAATTTTTGCGAAATTTTGCTGACGATCTGGAATCTGGAAGATACAGTGTGGCTGAAGATGGCAAAAGTCTGGACTGGAAGGAATAGGAAAGAAGCACCCTATAGACCATTTGTCACATCTCACTTAGCATGAAGAACAAAGTTGTACTTTACATAATTGCTGCACCGCAAAGGTCGATAAAGTAGGTGCATTTGCGCCCAAATGTTCATTCTCACTTTTTTAATTGACTCCAATTAGTTCTTCGAGCACGCTTGTCTTATAACTATAAGAATGATAATGACGCATCATAATAAAAATTGAGTCTAAAGTGTGTGCTACTGTTTAAGTGTATATAGTGTAATTTGTATCGTATACCATTTGCTTCAAGTGGATCCAGGGAGGAAGCTGATGCTTCAAAGAAAATAATTGTTTCTGCCACACTAAGGTGAGTTGGGTTCTTGTGCATGGATCTTCAATATTATAACGCTCTTAAAAGTGTACTCATGGTTAACCCAGCTGTAGTTACATAAAATCCCCAAAATTTCCCAGGTTTCCCATTTTAACAATTAAAAACTGTAATTAATTAGGATGACTTTAGGGTTTCCAATCCACCATTCTCAAGTAAAAATAACCTACCTTTTACTAGGACGATAACTGTTGAATTTGTAATGTATAACATATGGGAATTTACGCAACATGAAAGTATTAATGCACTTTTTAATTTAGAGTACCGAGAAATTGGGATTTTTTTTTTAATTTGGCAAATTTCGATATTGCAGGGTTCATACCTAAATTTGCAACTCAATTTCCCTGACTTTCCCTGACTATTTTTCTGTGCAACGGCAAATTTCTTGGTCAATTTCCTCTGCTTCCAAGCTAACTTCTTTTTTGATACCATAAAGTCAAAAAATTGAAATTCAATTTTTTAATGTTTTCCCTGTCTTCCACCTGATTTTCCCTGACTTAACGGACAGAATGTCGGCATTATCCTGACTTTCCCTAACCACATTTAATTTTCATGACTTTTCCTGCCGGTATGAATCCTGTATTGTCAGCATGAAGATAAATAGAAGAAACCTAAATTAATATTTAGGAAATCCCTTGACTTTTTGAAATAAAATTCAAAATTTCTCTGACAGTCCTAGGCTTCCCAGTCAGTTGCAAATCCCATATCGTATTCAGGTTTTTCCAGGATTCCCGGACTTCCAGAGGAGTCGATACGAGACAATATTCGTTATTTGATATTTGGAGTTTTTGACCAACGCACATGTACTTCAACTTCAGTAATTTTATCAACAGTACTGTCTATATCTAATTTAATTAAATTTCTCGCCAATTTGCAGGCAGAATAATTTATTGGCATAAATAATTTGACATTGAGCTCGATTTGACATCAAATACTCAATGCATAAATACAGAAAGATGGATTAATAGATAACAAGTTAAACACGCCATATTTTAAATCCTGGCGGCAAAATACATTTGTGCAAGGTCTGAAGCAATCTATTCTAGTGCGTGAGAAAATAAGCAACAGACATTACACTACTGAAACACCTGTAGGAAGCGTGTTCGGATCTGTTACATCTACCACAGTTGGATTTTGAGAAGTTGATGGAGAGGAAGTTGCAGAAGTTGTGGTTGAATATCTCACGCAGCATTTGCTTTTCCTTTGAAACCAATAATTGCCCCTTATCCGGAGTTTCCTGCATTGCTCATCAGGTAAACAATCACGGTTATTTCGACAAAGACCACTTCCAAGATTGGCAGGGCAACCTAGTAAAAAAATACTTTGTAAATTTACTTGAAACTACACATTCATAATATTTTTACTATTAATTCTAGGTGAAAAACTATTTTATATTGAATCAAATTAGATGTTTTGATGGCACTCGTCAGTGGATCAAATCTTGGACTCCTCATGAGTCAAACGGATGGGTGGGGCCTTTTAGTTTGGGAGGGGACATGTCGTTGGTATTGATCACTTCCTCACACACACATGTAACATTAAAATTGATACGCTTAACTGCTTCACAGCACAAGATAAAGTTATCGCTACAGGTATAGGTTAAAAGGCATGGAATCGTTGCAAAATTGTTTTATGAAAAATTCTCAACAGAGTACTTTGTTCCAATGAATTTGAAATGGAAAGTCAGGGTTGCCACTCAAATTCTCAAGGCGATTTCCCTGACAGCTTTTCAGTTATTTCTCTGACAGGTTTCCCCTAGAGATGACCATTTCAACTTTCCTGACTTTTCCAGGTTTTAAAACAAATTTCCCTGACCAACCTGTTCACCGAAAATGGAAAAATGTGACCTGCCAATGTAAGGAATTTTATAGTTATTGCTTATTACAGTATGTATAAACAAGAAACAGAACACAAATTTTCACAAGGAAATTGCTACATGTAAGTTACATTAGTTTTTTAAATTTCTTTTACGGAATCCATTGTGTTCTCTCGATTTTTGTTCTAATCAATAACTAGTTATGCAAAATCTGTTATTGACTTATTGAATTTCTCTGAATTTTTAAAATAAATTAATTTTCTTTGACTTTCAAGGCCATTTCAATTTCCCTGATTTGTCAAGGTTTCCAGGTCTGGGGTAACCCTGTCTGGTATTTTATGAGAATTTTTTAAAGAAAGATGGCTAATCAATTGACTAATGCACACAATATCTGACTTTCCAGAAGGTGGGAATCCCGAAAGATTATTCCAAATGATTCCCCACAAATTGCAAATCACATTAAAACATCTGCTTTCAAGTAACATATTTCCAGAAATGGGTGAAACCATCGATTCTTATTAAAACTAACAAATATTCTCAGTCACCAAAACTAAAAAATACTTACGTTGTGGACGTTTGGGTGGCCACCTCCATGCTTGCCTTTTGATATGCTCAACGGAATCTGAATTTTCCTCCTCATCGGTTTCTGATTTTTCTAAAAATTAGTGGAATTAAACTTATGCCACTTCTAATATATTGCACATTGAAACAATTTTTACCTGGAGATAGGCTTCGTTCAACGTTATTAACGTATGACTTCTCCACGGTTTCTTCAGAGCTAGTTTCAGCAGAACTGACACTTTGGTCCAAGGAAGCAGACGTATTGACCACGATGGTCAAAGCAATGACCAAAAGTAGCATTGCTGCGATTCCACGAAAATTCGCTGCCATATTTGGTTTAATTATGAACTTGAATGTGGATCACCTTACAGAGGTACTCCCTGATAGTCAGTTGAATGTACAACTTGTAGTCTACAGGAAACGTTATGGACCTTGCCATTTATATACAATATTAGCAGGATAACAGTGTTGACTAGTACCGACAGTGATGTCATGATGATCGCATAGTCATGCGCTCATATTCAACTAAAATTTACATTGCGAAATTTTAAGAAAGAAAAATATTTCTAGAAAACGGCTATTCTGTTTCGCGTTTATGAATCAGAACCCCAATAAGGTTTTATTGGGTGCAATCCTAGTTTAGGTGTCCTGTACAATAACGTGTGGCTGAAACACAAAGAGCGCCATCTGTAGCACATCTGCTGACAAATAATAACAAAGAAGAAACTCAAATTGGTAGTGGTATAAATCATCCTCGCAAGCAAAATGCACGTACTTTATGGCTCCAACTATTGTCAAGTAACGAATAGTCACATTAAATAGAGCACATGCATCATTTTATTACTCGATTTTCACACGAATTTAACCAGAAGCCTTCATTTGCTTGAAAATAACACATTTTGATACTTGTATTTTGTTTACATACAGTACGTGCTCGTACTGGAGTACGAACCATTTCACAAGGATTGGTCAATTGAACACCATTTGAATGGCGTCGAACATATTTAATATATTATTTATCTTATCTGCAGAAGTCGTTCTGCATATTCGTTAAATTGGCATAGTCATCCTGATCACCTCAATAACTCTGTAGCAAGAACACACTAGCCACACGAATAAAAAAAATAACATGAATATCACCTTCCCATTGCGAATCATACAGTACATCCTACAAGTAGTGCCAATAGGATCCTTCGTAGAAAGCTTTTACTTGGTCAATCAAAGAATTAAGGTTATGTGTTCGACTTTATACATGTACAGTATATACAATGTACATGAATGTGCAGGCCTATATCACCAATGGCCATTCTTGAATAGATGACGCAATCTTGGAATATGGTGTTCGAAATGCATTAAGGGATAGTAGTATTGTAAAACTTACGTCAAATGTTATGATGACCGGAACATGGTTGGCCACGCCTATTTTCCTAGTTTCAGTAGCACAGACGCGACGTATGACGTCATACAATCTGTAAAACATATATTACGTTTTTCAGCGCATTACAGTATGTGTCTGAACGCGCCTGAATAGTTAAGACTTGACAATATAAGCTTATAAAGTACATTTACCTTGGTTAATTATGCATAATTTTATTACTTCAGTTTAAAGAAGATAAGATGATAAAACATGTCTATTTGTAGAATTAAAGCAGTGAATAGTTGGCGCTAAAGGTACACATGTAATTGGACATGTACAAATAACATAATTTTTGACAGACCAGGGCCCTATTCCACAAAGGTATGGAGATGTACTTGTATACTCAATAGACAGATTACAGCTACGTTATGTTGTCCTGTCAGCTATGCAAGGGGCATCCCCATAATCGTAAACAAATTTCCAATTAAGTGATTGAGATTATAAAATTATTATGCAAAATTCCAATTGCGCAACATTCCTGCTGAACTGACCCAGCATTGATTAAAACGTCTAGCGTGAACATTCCACATGATGACGTTGATTGAGTCAATTTTAACCAAACTATTTAAAACGAAATTTTAAAGTGAAATCTCATATGTGCCATTGCCAACACAGTCCATGGGGGACCCTACAGCAGTCGTGCAAGCCATATGGGACCGAATTCACACTTGGATGGAGAACGATGATGATGGTGTAATGCTGAAACTGCTGAGCCCAGGGGTGTCTGAAAAGCAAATCAAAGAACTGGAAGAAAAACTTGATGGCACGAAATTGCCAGAAGACTTCGTGGCGTCTTATCGCATCCACAACGGGTCACCAGCGAAATATTTTTGGGGATCGTTGCAGGCCAACTCGTTTTTTTCAATCGATCAGATTTTCGACACTTGGGTGGATAAGAAATTGGAGTTCGTTGATTATAAGACGTTGAAACTTAAAAGAATTGCTCAGGATGCTAAAGAAGTGAAGACCATGCGCTGGTCAAACGGGTAAAGCTGTATAAGATACCGCGGATAAAACAAGTATTGGTAATTGGTGTTTTTTCACAAAAATTGCACAAAAACAACTTAAATTTAAACAAATATCACTTAAATAGAGGCAAGTAAAGTAACTAATGATGACAGTTTCGTTTGTTTAAAAAAGTGAAAATCTCATGTCCAAAAAGTATTGGCAATTTAAGGCAATGAATGGCATAAAAACAATGGAGGAAACGTTCAATGTATCCTCTTGCCCAAATTTACTTACACAGACTTTTATTTTAAGGCGGAACACATTCACGAATGTTTTGGTAGTCCTGACATAATCACTTAAATGATGATTTTCAACGCTACTCTAATCCATACAGCCCCAAACCTACACCACTACAACCTCCATGTTAAACTTTATGGCGAAAGCAGCGCTACCAGAACATATGTGAATGTGTTCCGCCTTAAAATACAAGTCTGTGTAAGGAAATTTGTGCAAGAGGAGACATTGAATGTCTCCATTGTGTTTTTGCCGTTCATTGTCACATTGCCAATACTTTTTTGAAATGAGATTTTCACTTTTTGCTGTTTATTTCAAAACAAATTTGTTTGTTTAACTTTTAAATTGTTTTTGTGACACTTTTTGTGAAAAACCTCCATTTGCCAATACTTGTTTTATCCAATGGATGTGAACAATCTTGACATCTTTGACGTCTAGTTTATTCTGACATAAATATTCTTAGATGGATTCCTTTTGGTGGTGACAAACTGGGGGGACATCTTTGTATTGATCTGGACCCTACGAAGAAAGGGAAATACGGACAAGTGATACAGTGGCACGCTGAAGATATCTCACTAGAAAATTTCACCCTTTTACGCAAGCCCAGTTTTGCTGAATATCTCGATGAATTTGCAACTGCTCTAGAAAACGAGAAAATTTACATCCACCCAGATGAAATGTCTCTTATTTGGGGCGATTTGGTTGACTCGCCCCTTGACTACGACGAATGACCTAATGCAAATTTTTAAAGTGTTTTAACGCATTTTAAACCATCGATAAAATTGTTTTAAAAAAATCCGGTTTCTATGTTGTTTCTCTTTTATCCGTCAGTGTAAATGTGATTTGAAATAATGTAATTTGAAAGTTTGGTTTAGGCCAAGATTGCGTATTTCCTTTGGTGGAAATTAAGCTGTTGGCTTCTTTTTTTCATTTCAGCTGAAACTAATTTTAATTTCAGGTATTTTTTTATATCGATTAAGGGAAATGTTCAAGGCAATTGACTTGAATTGCATAGGCTGCTTTTTCGAAGCTGTTCATGCCACAAATATCGCTTGCCAAATCTGGAGGCAAAAATAATTTCAAATAGAATAAAATTTTCTGAACATTTAAAAGTTGGGATTTACAGGACACAGCAAATGAATGGAAGGTCACGAAGGGTCATTTACCTGCTATGAACGGCAACAGTGGAACACTCCATAAGACTGCTAAGTTCGATTTTGTTGCGGGGATGTCTGTTATACAAAGACGAGCAATGCAAACAGTAACACGTTTGTCTAAGTCACATACAGCACTGTATTATGTCTGTCATCGCCATGTGAAGTTAATTAAGAATGGCTATGTTTGAAAACACTGGTCTAAATTTAGTTCTTTATTCTTTAAACTCAATAAACTTAATACTGCGTTCTTCAAGTAGATCCTGATGAAGAACGCAGTGCGAAAATGCTACAAAAAACTTCAAAAGTAAGCAAAAACACGATGGTTAAAATGAAATGAAGCGTGTTTTAAACTAATTTGAGTATGCTCTACAACTTTCAAAACGTGGCTTGGAGTGTTTGAGCGTCGGTTTAGAATTTGGAAATGGAATGACGCAATAAATTCAAAGGTCAAAATTCACCTGACCATTGGATATCCCATGGTCCATAAGCTACACGTATACTATACATGTAAATCAATCATTAAATTTAATTTACATTTGGATAATAATGAATAAATTCCCCTGTCCAGTTAATCTGCTTCACCAGGTATAATGTAAACGCACCTTTAAAGAAAGATACATGTATAGCAGTCATCACAAGTACATGCAAATTATTGTATGTAGTTTATTAAAACTACAGACTAAAATTGTTTTCGAGCCTTCGAGGGCAATTCCCATAATCATATACACATTTCCACATTAAAATAGTTATGCAAATTTAAATTGTGTAACATTCACACTGAACCAGCATGAACAAAAAATTCTAGAGGGAACATTCCAGCTGATGACGTTGGTTGAATCAATCGTAATCAAAGTATTTAAAAACGATATTTCAAAGTGAAATCTCAAATTTGTGCCATTGCTAACAGTGAACACAGAACATGGGGGACGCTACAGCAGTCGTGCAAGCCATATGGGACCGAATTCACAACTGGATGGCGAACAATTTTGATGGTGACATGCTGAAATTATTAAGGCCAGGGGTGTCTGAAAAGCAAATCAAAGAACTGGAAGAAAAACTGGAAGGCACGAAATTACCAGAAGACTTCGTAGCGTCTTATCGCATCCACAACGGGTCAACAGCTAGATATTTTTGGGGATCGGTACTGGCGAACTCGTTTTTTTCAATCGATGAGATTTTCGACGCTTGGGTGGATAAGAAATTGGAGTTCGCTGATTTTAAGAATTTGAACATTAGAAGAACCGATATGGATCCTAAAGAAGTGAAGACCAGGCGCTGGTCAAATGGGTAAATCTGCAAGATACAGTATGTTAACAAATGGCCAACGAGTTATGGCGAAAATTATCTTTGTCACCGAGTTTGTATACTTTTTCTTAGATGGATTCCTTTTGGCAGTGACAAATTAGGACATCTCCTTTGTATTGATCTGGATCCAACGAAAAAAGGCAAATGCGGACAAGTGATACAGTGGTACGCTGATGAAAACTCATTGGGGAATTTTACCGATTTACGCTTGCCTAGTTTTGCTGGATATCTCAATGAATTTGCAACAGCTCTGGAAAACAATTCCATTTTCTGCAATCCAAATTACACATCTTTCATTTGGGGTGATTTGGTTGACGGGCCTAATGATTACCACGATTGAGAGCCCTGCGAGCTTCTACGACGATGCAATTTGCTTGTTATTCAAGTTGATTAATGCACGTTTTTAAAATGTTTTAACGCATTTTAATCCATCAATAAAATTGTTTAAAAAAATCCGGTATCTAATGTAGGTTGTTTCTGTTTCACCAGGCAGTGCAAATGTGATCTGAAATAATGTAATTTGAATGTTTGACTTAGGCCAAGATTGCGTATTTCCTTTGGTGGAAATTAAGCTGTTGGTTTCATTTTTTTCATTTCAGCTGAAACTAAATTTAGTTTAGCGTATTTTTTTTATAACGATGGAGGGAAATTTTCATGGCAATTTACCTGAATTGCATAGGGATTTTTCGAAGCTTTTCATGCCCCCAACTATCGTTTGCTAAATCTGCAGGCAAAAATGTTTTCAGTATATAGATTGAGATTTTATGAAAATTTCTAGTTGGGGTGTTTGAGCGTCGGTTTAGAAGTTGGAAATGGAATGACGCAATAAATTTTAAGGTCAAAATTCACCTGACCATTGGATATCCCATGGTCCATAAACTACACGTATATATTTGGACAAAAAGGAATAAATTCCCCTCTAGCTATTCTGCCTCTTTTCTGTATCTTTTAGAGATAGATACATGTATAGCAGTCAATACATGTACATGTATAGTATTTATTAAAACTACAGATTAAAATTGTTATCGAGTCTGCAAGGGTAATTCCCATAATCGTATACAAATTTCCAAATTAAAATAGTTATGCAAATTTAAATAGTGCAACATTCACGCTGAACTAGAGTGAAATAAAACTTTTAGAGGGAACATTCCAACTGATGACGTTGGTTGAGTCAATCGTAACCAAACTATTTAAAAACGATATTTCGAAGTGAAATCTCAAATTTGTGCCATTGCCACCAGTGAACATAGAACATGGGGGATACTACAGCAGTCGTGCAAGCCATATGGGACCGAATTCACAATTGGATGGCGGACAATGATGGTGGTGGAATGCTGAAACTTCTGAGGCCAGGGGTGTCTGAAAAGCAAATCAAAGAACTGGAAGAAAAGCTGAAAGGCACGAAATTGCCAGAAGACTTCGTAGCGTCTTATCGCATCCACAACGGGTCAACAGCAAAATATTTTTGGGGATCGATGCAGGCGAACTCGTTTTTTTCAATCGATGAGATTTTTGACACTTGGGTAGATAAGAAATTGAAGTTTGCTGATTTTAATAAATTGAACTTTAAACGAATGGAAATGGATCCTGATGAAGTGAAGACCAGACGCTGGTCAAATAGGTAAAGCTGCGAGATATACGTGTACATGTACAGTATGTGAACAAATAGCCGACGAGCTACTGTATTGCTAAAATTATCTTTGACACCGAGTTTATTCTTGCATACTTTTTCTTAGATGGATTCCTTTTGGCAGTGACAAATTCGGACATCTCCTTTGTATTGATCTGAAGCCAACGAAGAAAGGCAAACGCGGACAAGTGATACAGTGGTACGCTGAAGACAATTCATTGGGAAATTTCACCGAAATACGTTTGCCCAGTTTTGCTGAATATCTCAATGAATTTGCAACTGCTCTGGAAAACGAGTCCATCTTCTTGAATCCAGATGCCACATCTTTTATTTGGGGCGATTTGGTTTGTGGGCCTAATGACTAGAACGATTGAGAGCCCTGCGAGCTTCTACGACGATGCAATCTGCTTGTTATTCAAGTTGCTTAATGTACGTTTTAAAAATGTTTTAGCGCATTTTAATCCATCGATAAAATTATTTTAAAAAATCAGGTTTCTAGGTTGTTTCTGTTCATCAGCCAGTGTAAATTTGATCTGTAATAACGTACGTGTAATTTAAATGCTTGACTTGGGGAAGAGGGCGTAGTTCCTTTGCTGCTAGCGATTATGCTTCTTTCTTTATTTCAGCTGAACCGAAATGTAATTTCAGATATTTTTTTTATTTCGATCAAGAGAAATTTTAAAGGCTATTTACTTGAATTGAATAGACTGCTTTTTCGAAGCTTTTCATGCCCCAACTATCGTTTGCTAAATCTGGACCCAAAAATGATTTCAAGGTAGAATAAGATTTTATGAGCATTTACATGTAGAAGTTGGGACAGACAGGACTCAGCAAATGAATAGAAGGTCACGAAGGGTCACTTTCCTGCTATGAACGGCAGCGATGGAACACTATTCATAAAGGTGCGTTTACACTACTGTACATGTATATATATCACAAAACATTGGTATGGTGTGGCTTCAAATTACTTTCATTTGAATTAGATTCAATTAAAATATAAATAAAGATAAGTAACAACTGTACCGATTAGAAATGTTATCCAGCCTGCGAGGGCCATCCCCATAATCGTATGCAAATATCCACATAAATGATGCAAACATTAAAATAGTTATGCAAAATTCGAATTGCGCAACATAAATCAACTAACACTTCTAGAGTGAGCATTCCAATTGCTGACGTTGATCGAGTTAGTTGTAGCCGAGCTATTTAGTAGCGTTATTATAAACTGAAAACGCAAGTTTGTCTTTGTCAGCATTATATCATGGTAGACAGTACAGCAGTCGTGAAAGCCACATGGGACCGAATCCACAATTGGATGAAGAAAAAATCTCCAAAAATGTTGGAAATGTTGAGGCCAGGGGTGTCCAAAAAGAAAATCAAAGAACTGGAAAGAAAACTGGAAATCAACAATTTGCCAGAAGACTTCGTGGCTTCCTATCGTATCCACAATGGGTCAACAGCAAGATATTTTTTTGGAGCTTTACAGGCCAATTCATTTTTTTCAATCGATGAGATTTTCAAGTCTTGGGCCGAAAAGAAATTGGAGTTCGAAGGTCGTGCGAACTTGTATTTTGAAAGAACTCCAATGGACCATCGTCAAGTTCGGACCATTAACTGGTCAAATAAGTAATGCCGCAAGATTCGTGAACAAAATGACAGCTGACGAGCTATATACTGTATGGTAGAAGTTGTCCTTGGTCCCAAATTCATTCTGGCAAACTTCCTTTTCTTAGATGGATTCCGTTTGGTAGAGAAGATTCAAATATCATTTGCATTGATTTGGAGCCTACCAAGAAGGGCAAATACGGACAGGTTATACAGTGGGGCCCCAGCGAAACTTACACCGCATTGCGAACGCCCAGCTTTGCAAAATATCTGAAGGATTTTGCGAATGATTTGGAAAATGGCAACTACAGCTTGTCGGAGGATGAAAAATCTTTAGTTAACGTATATTGCGTGGAGCAACCTGAAGACTACGAGAGAACCCTGCAAGATTCCACGACAGACATACATGTACTTGTAAGTTAAATCAAGTCTACATGAATCCAGAATCATGACGAGAAGAAATTGAAATGATGGAGAGTTTGAACAAAATTCATTGTAGAATCTCACTTCACAAAATAGTTCTGAATCTGAGGAACCCCCTGAAGACAACCAGAAAATCCCGCAAACGTCAACGCCGGGAAACCCAGTAAGTTAAATCAAAGATTCAGGACGAGAAAAAATACGCTGCAGAGCCTGAACTGGGCATGTACAGGGTGGGCCTAAGAAACTGGAATAACTGAAAGGTTAAAATAATAACTTTAAACCTTTAACTTTGACCTAAAACTTTAACATGGAGCAATAGAGTGGCGAACAACGTCCTTTGGGTCTAAAATATTTTTCAAGAGTGGTAACTCGCCCTAGCAAAACGCATTGTTTTGACTTGTTTACTTCTTCCGTGCTCCATGTTTTCTGAATTGTCAATGACGCACGGCCCTGGCAAAATAAGGTTAGCAGACAAAATTTCTAGAATTCGTCTATATAAGGTAATTTGTACTGCATGTGATAGGTTACAAAATCGACCTAAAGCAGTCTCCATTAATTTGATCTTTTGATACCAGTGACTCGAATTTTACTTTTAATATTCTTCAATGTGATGAAGATAAAATTAATTTAACGAAGATTTGAAGTTTTTATGTTAACCTTTTTTATGTTAGCCCACCGTGTACTTCATCTAATTTGATTTTAAAGCAAGTTTCCTTGAATCCAGTTACAATTCAAAATATTTGGATTTGAAAAGAAATATGCCTTCATTTCCCACGCAGTGATGAAATCAGAATAAATTCTGGCGCCAGTTTATCAAACGCAATTAACACTGGTTTTGCTTATTAATTGTAGAATCTTACTTCGCGAAAGAGTTCTGATGAACCCTCTGCAGACTACGTCCAGAAAGCGACCACAACGAGAAAACTTGTAAGTTAAATCAAGCCTGTGCAGATTCAGTATGAGAAAAAATAGATCTACTGCAGATTTGAACAAAATTCATCGCAGAAGCTCAATCCCGATCTAATGTTCTAAGGTTTGTCATCATTAGATCATTGAGGACGAAGCAACAGTCGTGAAAGGCATATGGGACCGAATTCACAAGTGGATGGACGAAAATTCTCCCAGAATGCTGTCGTCGTTAAGGCCAGGGGTGTCTGAAAAGCAACTCAAAAAATTTAAAGAAAAATTGGAAATCAGGTATTTGCCAGACGACTTCGCAGCTTCGTATCGCATTCACAACGGGTCAATTGCGACATATTTCTTCGGATCGATAATTGCCAACGCCTTCTTGTCCATCGAGGAAATAGTCGCATTTTGGGAAGAAAAGAAATTTGACTACTGTGATTATCAGGACGTGTATTTTGAACGAACGGAAATGGATCATGACGAAGTCATGACCAAGCACTGGTCAAAGAGGTAAAGCAGCAAGATATACTGTATGAACAAATAGCCGACGAGATATGGTGAAAATTATCTTATTCTTGCAAACTTTCTTTCTTAGATGGATTCCTTTTGGCAGTGACAATCTCCAAGATCTCCTTTGCATTGACCTGGAGCCTACCAAGGAAGGCGAATATGGACAAGTGATACAGTGGCACGATAGAGAAACTTACACAGCATTACGTGCGTCCAGCTTTGCCGAGTATTTGAACAACTTTGCGACTGACCTGGAAAATGGCAAATACTCCATGCCTGAAAATGCAAGATTTTTGGTTTGTACTGAATGCGAGGACCCAACTCGGTATCAATTGTAAAAGCCCTGCGAGCTTCCAGACAATGCAACATATTTGAAATCTTAATTAGTTTTTAAACGGTTATTGTTACTGGTTCAAGTTGCTTGATGTGTGTTTTAAGCTTTGTGATTCTTCAATAAAATTATTTTAAGCAAATATCGCGAGGCTGTGCTATTTCTGTCCCTGTTCCAATTCATTCAAAGTGCATGTCAAAGGAAATGTGCCAGAAAGACGTTCGTTTTCATTTCTACCAAGTAGTTTCTTCATCAGATTTTCATCGATATGCTCTTCATAACCCAAATAAATTCTTTAGAGGCAAAAGTTATTTCAAAATAGAATGCGATTTTATGAAAATTTCAAGTTGGGAAAGTAGTCAGCAAATGATTGGATGGTCACGAAGGACCACTTCGTGATGGAAGCGGTGAAAACCATAGTTCTAAACCAGGGAAATGTCGCACAAACGTTCACTTCACTGAAATTGACAAATTGGTAGTCAGATAAACAGAAATCGTTTTCATAAAGGCGAGGGTTTGAGTTGAATACAAATGTCCCGCAGCACAAGCGCTGTAATTCGCCTGTTCAGCAATGGGTGATTGATTTGAATCTGGTCAGAGTGGCTTCAGCAAGAGAAAAATAGGACGCAGTTTGAAGAAAATCCATTGAGCATTTACTCATTTTCGGAACCAAGATGGCAGTCAAGTGCAGTTTTGAAATTGATTTAAAATTGCTTATCCCGGTTGTGATGGTTACAGTAACTGAATGCAGTGATTTGAAAGAGATGTAAAGCGGAAATTGTTTTTATGCAACGAAGGTCTTCAGTTGATGTGTTTATGATTCCGTCCAGAATTAAGCACGAATATAAGAAGAGACCATTATTTAATGCATACGATCATCCGGTATAACAAAACATGGAAAATTAACTAATTAGCGTTTAACTATGTTGTACAACTTGTGATATATCGCCATATACTGTACATTGTAAAAAGATGGGCTAACTATACGTGGTGTTCTATTTAGTCAGTGCCCAACGAAATAAAATTATATCTTTAATAAGGTAAGAGATACAATGATAGTTCTTGAAGGTAACTGTTAGAGTCGACCACGGGCTATCCGTAAACCATATTTGCCGTAACCCTGAATGTCCCGTTCAAGGTCATCCATTTGTCATGATGGTCACTCGCGGAAAAAAGTCTAGCTCGCTGTGACTCGTTCAGAAAATTTTGAAACCAACTTAATTAGACTAATTAGGCATCGCTCTAAAACTTTCTAATTCACACTAGGATACTATCTGCAGTGGTTTATGACATATTTGCATAAAAACACGGAACGGGCACATGGATGACATTGAACGGGGCATTCAAGGTCACGGCAAATATGGTTTCCTGATAGCCCGTGGTCGACTCTAAAAGTTACCTTCATGAACTACGGTATCATTGTATCTCTTACCGTATTAAAGATATAATTTTATTTAGTTGGGCACTGACTAAATAGAACACCCTGTATAGCACAATTATACAACCAGTATAATTGTTCTATATAAGAAGGAAATACATGTATCATGATATTATGGCATTTTCTTGTGATAGACCAGATTATACATGTCTATGTACTTTATATTATCCATCATACATGTACATGTATGTGGGTAAAGATTAAAGTACTTTGTAAAACTTTGTTGTATAACATGTTTTAATGCGGCTACACGTTTAAGCTTTTATAAAATGTACACTTGATTACGCGTGTCATCAATGTTGAGATGTTTTAATTGGAATTTTTGCTTCGCATTTTTAAATAAGTTGTATAACTTTGTTGTTTTTGTATATTTGTACCAACCATAACAAGCTATATATGACGTCATGTGACAAATTGTACAACAAAGTTAAAAACCAATTTGTTATATTACCGTGTTTTGTTATAAAGTGTCCCCCCTGTTTTATAACGCCCTTTGGTGTATGCAGACACAGCAAAAAAAAATGTTACATAACATCATGGTAAATAACTTTTTTCTTCCGATTTTCAAACTGGTTATATATCTTTGCAAAATAACAAGTTTTGTTATACCGGTAAAGTGTTAGCGCACCTTTATGGAGTAAATTATCTATAAAGTTAAAAATTGCCGATATCCTCACATTTGTCTCTATAAACTTCATTCCTCGTCTAATCTCATTAACTGAGTTTTAATATTTTTGATGATTTTTTCGCAAAATCCTGCATAAATGCAAGCAATTGACACTGATTTCGGGAAACAATTTTAATTTGTAGTTAGGTATGCATAGCAAGTATTAACAATTCGATCAATAAAAACAACTGAATATAAAATAGGGTAACGAGTTTCGACTTCAGAACGCTATTTGTTATCAACCTCGGTGAAAACCAGATTTTTGCCATCGTTAGACAAAGTGTATTTGGCGTTTTCCAAATCGTTCGCAAAGCTTGTCAAGAATTCGGTAAAGCTTGATGCGCATAATATGGGGAATTCTTCGTTGCTGAACCATTGAATCACTTGTCCATATTTTCCTGCATCAGTAGGCTGAAGATCTATGCAAATTGAGTTGCCCTGTCTATCACCACCAAAAGGAATCCATCTATTATAAAACATTAATGCTCCATTAATTAATTTGGCAGAAAAGTATATTAAATTATAATTCAAGTTACAACACATTAAGCAGGGTGACTAGCCGAATCCTCAATTCAATTTCCCTGACTTTTTCAGGTTTTCCAGACAATTTAAAACAAACACATTTTCCTGATTTTACACATTTTTACTTCAGAAAGAACCAAGTCATGTGTTTAGCCTATCACATTTTAAAACTTTGAAGTAATCAATGCGTTTGCATGCTGTATTTGTCCTTTATAAGAGTTTAATTGAAGCATTTTAAGCAGTGTTAAAATCATGAACATGACCAGGATGAGCTGGCAAAAGACCCAGATCAGATTGGAAATGAATGGCGTATGGCGGGAATTTTAAAAAGTATCGATCAAGAAAGGACGGATTTTAGCCCACAATTGTGTAAAAAGAAATAATATTAATAATTACGGTAGGCGAAATTTTTGAAAAATTACAAGAAATAATGGATTTTCAGTGTATTGATAACGATGTGGTTGAAACCCCTAGAAGACAAACACTAGATTTTTGTGGACGTCTTTCGAAATTTTAAAATTTTATAAGGAATGGTTTTTGTAGAGAAAGTTGATCCATATAAAAATTTGACAAGCACCCAACTACCGCATTTATTATTTAGGGCGCCATATGCTAATTTTTAATTAGCAGAAATACTGGATTTAGTAAATTTTTCATAAGAAATATTAAGAAATGTTAATGATAATGAAAACGCCATCGGCGACATTTTTCCAAAAAGTAGACAACAAATACAGCTCTCCTAATGCTTTTCTGAGATACAGTGTGTACTTATACCAATCAAAATCGTTGTGGCTCAACAAATTTCTAGGCATGAAGTTCCTTGAATGTTCCCAGTCTTTTCTAGGCCAAATAAATTTCCCTTACTTTTCCATGTTTACCAGACGGCCATCACCCTGATTAAGGCAACTAAACATCTCAATATTCACATTTCAGTCTCCTACCTTTCAGACCACATAACGTTCTGAATCTCATCACAGTCAACCTCGCTTCGTTCATACCACAAATTGTTCTCAAATTCGTGGGCGTCTTTTATTCCACTCCAATCTGCGACTATCTCTTCAACTGAGTGAAATGCATTGACAATGGCCGAGCCAAAGAACTGCATTGCGGATGATCCATTGTGTATGCGATAAGAAGCTTTGAAATCTTCTGGTAAATCATTAAGGTTCAAGCTATCTAGTAGTATTTTCATTTCTTCTTCAGTGGCTCCAGGATTCAGAAGGTTTAGCATTTGGGGCTCGTTTTGGGTCATCCATTCATGAATTCTGTCCCACACGTCCTCAATGGCATCCATGGTAACTTAAAGACAGATCGAAAATGGATCAGAAACTGAAATGTTTCGTGAACAACATAGTCAAACTTTGCCTTCTTAAGGAATGTTCCACCCGAAAAGTATTTCAGGGTAGAATACAATTTTATGCAAATTTTAAGTTGGGACAGCTAGGGTTCAACAAATGAATGGAAGGTCACGAACTTTCCACATGAACTTTCACAGCATAGATGTATGACGTATGGGGGTAAAGCTCTATTTTGTTGTTCTGAAACGTTTCATTTTCTGGCACATTTTCGATTCGCCCCACAATTAATACTTGTGTAACGTTGTACATAATTAATTAAAATGTTTCTCGAAACCAGTGCCAATTCCACCACCATGTTTGTTTGTTGACATGATTTTGCGTTCAATCATCACACTATTAAAACTGAACAAGATTTCAAGTACAAATCTGACATTTGAATCAAGAGGTCACAAATGTTTAAATGTGTGCATTGCCAATATAGCGATACACGTATATATCAATTGGAAAACTAATAATAATGAATACATGTACAGTATGTCGAATGCTTCCAAAAGCTAAAGAAATAAAGCAAATTCCAATTTTTTAACCAAACGAAATATTTACTCCATAAGACTCCAGAAAATCGTATACATGTACATTAAATAACAACCTCTCCCTATAGTCATATTTATTTCAAAACACAATCATTAGCAGATATCCACAGATGACCTTCGTTGCATATCAACTACTGTACATATGCATGTACAGTGTATTTCAATTTCACTTTCTGCCTTAAAAATCACAACCAGAACATGCTTATTTTGAGATCAATTTCAAAATGGCGCCTAACAGCCATTTTGTTTACGAAAATGAGCAAAATTCTCATTGCTATCCGAACTGACATGAGGTCGGGGTAAAGTATAATATACATGTACATGTATACCTAGGTGAGAGTGATTTCTCATTTGTTCGACCTGATAAGACAATCATTTAGTCAAACTATGCAAATGAGGTCAGAGTCACACCCATTTTGTCCTTTCAGGTGGAATGGTCCAAATGACGGCGATGGGCAAGTCCGAGAGGTGACAGTGTCCTGATCGTGTATTGAGAAAACATGGTTATAGTGGGAGGATCATGGGCCCGAATCTACAAGTGGATGATCCATAACGAACCAGCAATGCTGACCTTGCTTAGTCAAGGCGCCAGCGAACAGCAAATTCAAGAACTTGAAGAAGTCTTAGAAACTGACCATTTGCCGGACGCCTTCAAAGCCTGCTATCGATATCACAATGGAGCCCTAGCGACAACTTTTTTCGGAGGTGTTTATTCCAGTTCATTTTTTAGCATCAGTGAAATAATCAAACACTGGAGGGCTCATAGAGAAGAACACGACCTTGAGCAAAACGGGTACTACGAGCCTGGCAACTTACATGTAAACTTTAAAGAAATAAAGAGAAAGTTATGGACAAAGGGGTAAGCGAGTGTCATTGGTGTTCTTGTACCGAGTTTCATTGTTGTTCTTGTACTGAATACCCCCAAATGTTATTTTCTTTGCTATTAGATGGATTCCGTTTGGAAGGGATGCTTCTGGTAACGAGCTCTGCCTTGATCTTGAGCCTACTGATCTTGGCACTTATGGACAAGTAATTCACTGGAGAAACTCAACTATTGAGCCTTATGCAGCCCTTTTGGGGGACAGTTTTACAGAATATTTAGTAAACTTTGCGAATGATGTGGAAAACGGAAGATATGCTTTGTCTGAAGATGGCCACAGTCTGATTTATTCTAGTGTTTAGAACGGCGGCTAATTTATCGTAGCAGTGTTGCCCATGCCCCATGCTGGTAACTGGTGTTGAATGTTGAACAAATTTTTATTGTCTCTATACATATTGTACATTTTACTTTAATGAAAAATGTCTTTTCTGAAATACGTTTTAGCAATGTTAATTAATACGGATTCACTTCGTGACAATGATTTCTGGATTACACACAGTCTTGGAATTAAAAACTGATTATAGCATCATTTAATTCAAATAACCTAATAAAACATTGTTCAGAAAAACAAATAGCGCTCTGAAAGTCTGAATTCCTTGACTCCAGGTGATTCCAATCGTAAGCAGAACTTCGATTCTATATAACGCCAACTCGATTACGTGGGTCAGCAATACTATAATATGTTAAATAACATTTTTTCTTAACATTTTCAAACAAGTTGTATAACTTTGCTATACCGGGTTTAGCGGAATACTCTTTACAAACGTTGATGGCAGATGGAGGTCATATTGGAACATGTTTACACCTAATAACGTACAAGTATACTGTGTGACCCAGAATGCCCATTAAAGGAATGCCCACATACATGTACATGTATGTGTGTTCAGGGTCATAGTCAAGGTAACACATTCATGTTGTTTGTTCAGAGTATTCACTGCACTGTTCAGCTATGCCATGCCATAACATGGGAACATGCATGTAACATAACATAGGGGGAAACATGTCTCAATAGTCAATATGACCCCTCAACGTTTGTAAAGAATATTCCGATACTCCCTGTAAACATTTGGTTATAATAATATAGCGTAAGCGCACCTTTATGCTCGAAACTGGTCCAAAATCCCAAGACCGATCCAAATCGCAACCGAAATACGCCGAATTTTGAAATTAATTTCAAAATGGCGCTTGGCAGCCATCTTGGTTCCGAGAATGATCAACTGCCCATTGTTATCGGAAATGACATGACGTTTGGCCAAAGTTCAATGTTGGAACTAGATGGGAGTGGTTTCTCGATTGTTCGGCCTGATGAGGCAATCATTTAATCAAATATGCAAATGAGATCAGGGTCACATCCCTTCTGCCCTTTCAGGTGGAACGGTCCAGTATATGGTAATATAGTCAAGCTATTTGCTCGAACTCAGGCCACAAAGTATTCTGGTCGTGTACTGAGAAAATATGGGTGCAGTGGGAGCATCATGGGGGCGAATTGAGCAATGGATGACCAATCATTCACCGGCAATGCTGACATTGCTTAATCAAGCTGCCAGCGAAGAGGACATCAAAGATCTTGAAAACATCTTAGAAATTGACAGTTTGCCACACGCCTTCAAAGCCTCCTATCAATATCACGATGGAGCCAGTACACCGAGCTTCTTCGGACCTTATAATCCTCCCTTTACATTTTTAACCATCAAGGAAATAATCGTCGCATGGCGTGAACATAGACGATATTACCATATGCAGAATAACGTGCATTACGAATACCAGCCTGCCAATCCCAACGAGCACCCTTATGTAGCACGGGTACAAAGCATGTTATGGTCGAGTGGGTAAGGAGTGCCATTGTTGTTATTGCCTCTTCCTTCAGAGACGTATAGCGAGTGCCACAAATACTGTTAATTTTCCTTCCTAGCTGGATTCCATTTGGAAATGATGCACTTGGTAACGAGCTTTGCTTGGACATTGAGCCTACGCAATGTGGTGATTTCGGCCAAGTGATTCTCTGGAGAAATTCTGACGTTCGACCTAAAGCGATACATCAGGCAAACAGCTTTGTCGATTTTTTACAATCATTTGCGGCTGATGTGCAAAACGGACGCTATTCTCTGTCTGAAAATGGTGCAAATATGATTTACACTGATGTTAATCAGAACAACGGCTAATTTAACGTAGGAGTATTGTCCATGATTGAAACTGCTTATTGATTGTTGAACGAATTTTTAATGCCTCTGTACAGTATATAACGTGAATGAAAAATGTTGTTTCTTAACCCGATTTACAAATAATGTTAAATAACGCGGATTCTCTTTATGGCAGTAAAATCTGGATTACACGTGGTTTTTGAATTTTAAACAGATTCTACTCTCCCTTCAATTCATTGTACCTAATAAAACATTGTTGAGAAAAACTAACAGCGCTATGAAAGTCTTAATTTTTTTAATCCAGGTGATTCAGTTATCGTACATTAAATCACGTACTCTTATAATATTCGGGTATATTTCTTAACAGAATCATAAACGAATTGCTGTATAGAAGACAGTCATTACACACTAATTATTTTGAAGTAACTTTTCAAGACTTCAAAATTTTTTAATGCCTAGTTATCAGGGGATGTTTAAGTTTTATGGCAATCACTAGGTGATTTTCAGAACTATCCTCAACCAGATGGATGACAAATGATGAATTTTAACCCAAATTTTTATTTTGTGCATCCACGACAGGCAAAAATCCCACTTCCTTAATTTGGCTTTACCATATCACCTCCATGACCGGTAGACACCCTGTGAAATTTTACTTAATCGACCCCTGGATACACTGCGTTCGTTGATTGATGTGCGCGTGAGCAATGGCTACCAAAACCTGAAAAACCGGTTTTGTCAGTCATTTGCGGATGCGCATACCAATTAATAAATTTCAATTAAGAATTATTTTTTAGGATTGACACCCCCTATTTACATGTACTTCACACGAATTGGTGGAACCTGGTCCAAAACCGATCCCAAAATCCGAACCGAGCCAAATCACTGCACTCAATCAAAGGTCACAGAGGTCAACGTCCGAATATGCTGGTTATGAAAAGAATTTCAAAATTGCACTTGAATGCCATCTTGGTTCAGAAATGACCAAATGCTCATATGGCCTTTGACGTTAGGTCAAAGTTGAGAACAACTTTTACCTCATCCTCATTCGTCCATTCTGATGCGACCGTCTTTAGTCAAATACATGTACATATTTATGCAAGAGTGGTCGGAGGCACATTTCTACCGCACTTTCAGAAGGAAAGGTCCGAACGATAACGATGGCCAAGTCAATTCTTAAGAAAAGAAGTAGAGCTGCGCTGTTGCATCAAGAAACCATGTTTACAGACAGGACAGTGATAGGGTCATGGAAACGAATACACGCATGGATGAAAAGTCACCAACCAAACATGCTGAAATTGTTGAGGTGTGGGGCCAGCGAAGAGGCCATCAAGAAATTGGAATCTACGTTAGGCGTCCATTTGCCAGACGATTTCAAAACCTCCTATCGCATACACGATGGAGCCACATCGTCATCTTTTTTCGGAGGTGCTTATTCCAGTTCATTTTTTAGCACACGTGACATAGTCTACCAGTGGCGTGTTCATAAAAAGCACTTTGACGTCCATGGGACCGTGTGTTGCGAGGAAGCTCAGGAGCCTTGCCCAATAGAGAACAAGTTATGGTTAAAGGGGTAAGCGAGTGTTTGTTCTTGTCACTTGTCCCATTTGAGAAGTGCTTGAGTACACCCTGTATTTTCTTCCCTAATAGGTGGATTCCTTTTGGAGCTGATATCGAGGGCAGCAATCTCTGCGTGGATCTTGAGCCAACGAAGTCTGGCACCTTCGGCCAGGTGATGCGTTGGTATAAATCTGACTATGGTTGGAGAAGCACAACATGGACGAATGGTAGCTTTACCGATTATTTAGACCAGTTTGCGATTGAAGTGGAAAACGGAAAATATGCTCTGTCAGAAGATGGCAAAAACTTGACTTATAAAACTGAAATTAAGTTTTATGAATAATCTTTAAAGTGTTAACCCAAGTGGGGAACTAGATGTTATTGATTGCTGAGCGCTCTTTTAATGTTCTGTATAAAACTTTTACTTAAAAATCGTTTTGCATTGTGCGTTAATAATATGCGCTGATGTACTGTACTTAAATTGCACGAATTCGCTGCATGGTTACGACATCCGAATTGAAGAAATCATACGTGTAAATTAGTGAAAAGGACGAACGATTTAAAATTATTGCAATTATAAATGTATGAAATATTAAAATTATTTGAATTTTAAGTTAAATTATTAAACTTGTTTAAATATTTTAAAAATGCCCAAGGTAGGCCCTCAACCCAGAGAGGTTGGTGACCCCTGCTCTAAGGTTATAGGGGTTAAGCTCCCTCCTTGCACCTCGATCGGAGGGAGTACACTCGAGAAAAAGATTTCCTAGAGCCTTGTCCATTCCTAGGAAATGTTTCTAGAGACATAATTGAGGAAAAGCGCCTGAAATATTTCCTCAAACATGTTTCAATGCTAGAATTGAGGAAACATTTTGCAGAAATCTACTTCAAGAAACCATGTTTCGTATAGGTGTGGACAAGGCGTTATAGCAAATCACTAATACATGCACAATAAGTGAAATCCGCAAAGATTTCGTGATACAACTTGAAGTCTTTTTAAATTTGATTACAATAATAATGTCAAGAGCACCAGAAGTGGATGACAAGTTGGAGGCAAATTCCTCGAGGGGAAATTTTGGTGATCCTTTCAAACCATTAAAATAAGCTGGTTTCAGCTAGTGCACTGGGTTCAAGAGTTTTTTTTTTTCATTAGCCCAAAGCTTTTCAAGTTCATTTAATGGCGGGTCAACTTTGTACATACAGTGGTTAACATCAGCATGACTACAGGTACTTTTGAGGTGGAAATTCCTGTGTTGCAATTATGATTTAATTTATTTAACAAAAAGTTACTTTATTCAAATGCACCACTTAGGGTTTTAGTCAACATAACCAAGCAAACATCTGCATTGTAAAAAGAAATAAATTAGAATTGCCGTAGGAGAAATATGTAGGACATATCCCAACGATGGATCTTAGGTATATTCCCCTTGAAATGTTTTTGGGAAATAATGATAATGAAATAAATTCAATTTTGAGGGAATGTCCTAATTATTAATACTGGTAAACTCGACAGACGAACATTTACAATTTTAGGTGTAATCGCTTAAAAATCATTTTCAGAAATATTACTAACAGAGAATCTAAATCACAAATGCTGACTTGATGTGTTGATTTATCAGAATTATCACGAACAAGCACAGACTACATTTGCGATGCTTGAAAAAGTCTAGGTACAATTCAAAATTATCTAATTTTCCGAGTATGCAATGTTTATGTTAGAGTATGTATTTTGTATATGTAACAGCTTTTGCATCTACGTTCCTCATTTACGTGACATCGGCAAAGCTGAAACAAGATCCATACAATCAAGTTCATTCTAATCCATTACAATATCGATTTCCGCATGACACGACACAAATTAATGAAAATAAGCCAGTGTAGATCGGCACTGCAGCAACGGCATTGTAAAGGAACTTATGAACGAACGCGATAAAACCTCCAGAGTGGATATTTCATTCTCAACCTCCATTTGGAGCAAGACGGGTCACAGTGCCTTCGCCCACACTGCTTTCTCCAGTATAAACTACTGATGCAGGGGTGCTGTTGTGTTTATTTGGCCACATCCCGTCAGAAGAAACCATCACGATGCTCTTCACCTCCCTGTTGCTCGGTTTTGCCTGCATTTTAGCGATTTATTTATTAATCGCCAAAGTTTTTGGATTTGGAAGGGCGTCTAACCTGCCCTTGCCACCAGGCCCATATGGGCTCCCTATCGTGGGCTATCTGCCCTTCTTTGGCAAGCAACCCCACCACGTGCTCACGAAATTGGGCAAGAAATATGGAAGTGTATTCAGCATTTCCATGGGAAAATATCAAGGTATTGTTTTGCACGATTGGAAGGCTGTCAAAGCTGCTTTGATTGACCAAGGAGACATTTTTGCTGGAAGACCAGTGTTGGATATCGTCAACGATGTGGGTGGACGCTATGGTAAGTATACTCTTTCGTATTGAGTTTGTAATTTTTAGTTTGCTTTTGGATATAACCAGCACTATAAAGGTGCGTTTACACTATGTCACAAAACATTGTTATATAACAAATTAGTTTTTAACTCTGTTGTACAACTTGTTATAAAACACTCATTCGATTACGTAGATTTTTTCTTCTCATTTTCAAGCAAGTTGTATAACTCTGCAATATAAACCGTTTTGTTATACCGGTTTAGTGTAAACGCACCCTAATACTCAAGCCACACCAAACTAAAATCTAGGTTTATAAACCATCAAATGGGGGAAACCGCGATGACGTTTTGCTGTGTGTTTCCCACTCGGTAATGGAATACCGGGTGATATCTACAGTGTTCCGGAACACTGTAGATATCACCCGGTATTCCATTACCGAG
>JAQGAF010001681.1:0-28557 GCA_034687865.1 Kryphioiulus occultus
CTCCACGGACTTCTCCATCACCGGACATCGCCGTCCAGCACGCCGCCCATCGACGCCCGAAGTCCGCCGAGCATCCTCGACCAAGTCCGCACTTGTAAGCGCAAGCGATCGTCGAATAAAGCACGTCTTTTCTTCATCAATTCTTGCCTTCGTTACTCGCTCTTGCTGCCGCTTAGCTTTCCCCGCAGTCGCGCTTAACATCCCTCGATAGAAACCTCGCGCCAAATGTCTAAAAATGTCATTTTTACGTCTGTCCTTTCATTCTAAAAACTTTACGCCTAAAATTCAGTCTCAGATATTACGATTTTAGATCTAAACTTAGGGCACACTGTATGCTTTTATGTCGATCGAGTTTTGGCACTATTTAGCGCAATATCCGTTCAATTATGTGTTTATCGAAGTCGTCTTCCAGTCAAGAAGTTCTAACTTATAAGAAACATTTTTGTTTTCTATAGCCAGGGGCAAAATACCATTTACGGCGTTGGAGTTGGCGCAAAAATAATACCTATTATAGTAGATGTATATAATCCAAAAAATAAACATAGATACGGCTGTGCAGCATGATTGCGCACCATCACAAATCGATATAAAAGCTTTTCATCTAGCTTGTATCAAGCAGGTTGGACACCAATTGCTAATGTCCGCTGAGTGGCACTGTAGGCAGAAGCTAAAGCTACATGTACAGTATACGTCGTGATTTTTCCATAGTTGCAGATGTACATATTTCACTGTAGTGCATTTACTTACATTTTACACTAATCATTCACCACTCATGAATAATCTTATCAGAATGTTTATCATGCAGTACTAGTATTCCTAATTAATGTGCTGCAAATTTATCCAGCAATTAAACGTACTGTATACAATAGTATACTGGAATTTTAATGCAGAAACTCTGTAACGTACAGTGTCATCTGGAATTTCATTCTGTAAGGTTATAAAGCATATCCAGACAATTATCCTACCTGAATTTCCGATTAAAAAGAAATTCATCGTATTTACTACCAAGTCCCTTTTTTACTGAAGTGGTGCTGAACTCTTCTACCTCTACAGAGACAGTTACTGTTCTTGGATGTACAGTAGAAGTTTTGCAATTAGCCAATAAATTTAACCATCCATGATTTTAAATGCCGAGACCTTGCTGGTCAACATACAACATACAGAGGTGCAGGTGGTCGACATGTAGAGGTCACCTTCCATTGAGTTAATGTGATGACCGCCCAGTCAGTTAAAATATGTTCAACATGGGGAGGCTATCAACTTTGGAGGGTCTATTGTATTTTAAAAAGACCAAACTTTTCAATAAGAACATGTTCATAAGGTCCACTGTTCCCTTCCTTGGTTAATGTCAACCAATACGAACAGACTAATTGCATCGCAAAAATGAATTAGAAAATTTGATGTTTTGTTAATTCATCGATATTTCGAGTATTCAGTCAAAGGCAAAAGAAATCTCAAAGATCGCTTTTAAGAGGAATAATGGAAGGCAGTACATGTACATTATTTGAACAGCACAATGAAATTCGAAGTCTCCATTTAAAGGATTCAGGAAGGAAACAGGAGGATGGCGACCATTCCGCTTTTGACAGTTTTAAAGTTACACATGTATTGCATTTCCTGCTGCATTGGACCAGAAGTAAAGTAGCTCAATAAAATACTTCATTCAGTATTAATGCTATGGTGGTTTCTTTCGAGTGCGCATGTGATTCTATTGGGTTTTGAACTTTTTCATTTCCTGGAATTGATCGGAAGTTTAAACATAGTTTTACTTTGGAAAATGGAAATCTTTAGAAGGAGCAATTCTAATCTGATGCAGTTATACAGTTATTAAAAAAATGTCGAAGCGACTTTTCGGTAAACCACGCTCTTAATTAAAGCTTGCATATAGCTTGGGTGTCAGTAATAGGGAGTGAATTCAAAATTTGCTCAAAAACACTACATTATAACTGAATCGGCCATAATAATAAAAAATAAAAACCGTACAGCGAATAAGTGTGTACGCCCGTATACATTTAGCAGCTTTATTATTCTGTAGGCCTACATGTATGTGGTTTGATCACCGTTCTCGTTTATGCTAATTCAATACTGCACCTACTAGAGCCTTTCATTAACCTCTGATGTGAACTCATTTTATTGGGCTTTAATTATCTCTGTTTCTATTAACCTTGGCTTTAATCGACATACGCTCAGCTGGCATTCGCCACATGTCGGCTTAAAGATGCAAAAACTTACTATTTCGTAAAACTCGTATACGAATTTAAATTGACAACATTTCGTCGATTTTGATAACGTGTACAGGCGAATTAATCATTTTAAGAGACGTTAAAGGTGACTCATAATGGCCGCCTTGACCGAGCAATAAAATTCGTTTTTTTTAGGCGAAGCCAGTTTACCCAAGAGTACGTGAATTGCCATTTTATTAATTAAAAGCCAAATATAAGCTCGACATGCACTAATATTTGTGGATGACTGTACATGTAGAAATAGTGCAAAACACCCAGTACTTGACCTTGTACGAAGGCTTTGCAGATGTTTCGCTTGGTGACGCTGTCTAAGTCTTGACTAATTTTGCGAATTTATTCAGCATATCTCATTCCATACCATGACCAAATCTATTAAATGGTTAAACAAAATGTGATCCCTTGGGATGCCATGCTGACCCTTGCTACCTGATGAACAGAGTCGATTAAACACAGTTATTGCAACTAAAATCGGAGTGAAAGATCATGAAGCATTGTTCTTATAACAATCCGAATCGTTGGATATAGGCCTACAATATGCACACTATTCCCTGCTCCAAATGTGTAGCAAAAATATATAAATGAATTTCAACCCTACTTGTCAGTAAGACAATATGACATGTCCTAGTTGTCGCAATTTATCCCTTTTATGTGTTTTTGCTTTCGTTTTTTGTAGTTTCTTTTCATTTTTGTGTTTTTTGTGCCTAACAACCTAGTCTAAACTAAGCTAAAATCGAAATTCCTTTATTAGGCGCCAGCCAACGAGCAGTTTTACCTCGTTCAGACAGGAAACACAACTAGTTCGAAAACCTATCGAGTTCGCTTAACGAGTTTGAGAAAAGGCATTCCAAAAAAGTTACGTTCGAACTGCGACCACGTTATACACGGGGCGTGCAGTGCATGATGGGAGAATTACGATAATTCGAAATCTGAACATTTTGACTTACCAAATTAATATATAAACCGAAGAAAACTTATCAAATCATCGATCAACTTCTTGCTCGTCCTTAATCGACAAATTATCCCTACGCCAAATGTACTAGTAGTACCAGACAATCTGGCGTCTCAATTGTTGAAGAAATTTACGTGAAAAAGTATATTGGCAAGACTCGAGTTTCACCCATCCTGACAGAGTGCAGACTGCAAATTCCAAACGAGTTTCGGTGAGTAATCTCGTTTGAAACGTCCTGTCTGAACGAGGCTTTAGGAGAGCCCACTATCCAAGTTCGTTATTTACGGTTTGCCCTTTATGCTGCATCAGAGAAACACTGGTCAGCTTTCAAAACCCACAGCATTGCCTCTTGGCAAATAGGATGCGATACATCATTTATTTAATGGGATTCCCATGGCGCCCAATAATCGTTGTGCAGCGTCGTTCGACTGAATATTAATTATTGAATTTCGTCTTGCCCATCAAAAAAGCATCGCCCATACTTCGTGCAATGGAAATGTCCCGTGAATATTGTCGCTTCTCGTTATCCATAACTCGTCTAGAAAGACGATCCATATTTTAATGAGTGAAAAATTTCTGGTATTGCGCATATGCACGCCTGCACAAATAGGTTCAGAAAGAGCCAGAAGATGTCATAGAAGTGATTCCATCGTGCATGAATGGATCGAGGAGATGAAAGTTTCGCCCGAATGCATTTCATAGCATTAATTTCCCACATTTGATGCATCTTCAGCTGGGCTTCCACAGCGCCCCCTTGCGTGAGCATCTTCACATCCTACGCCACACAAAGAAAGAAATGCATTTCTAGGAAATCAACTCTCAGACGCCACGAACACAAAAGAAGGCTCCCATCAATCGTGATCAGCAGCATCTTTTTCCACCACTTTGGTGAGAACCCCACGTAAAGTTCTACTTTTTGGCTTACATACCCTTCCACACGCGTCTGTCACCTATCTAATTAGGATATCCGGAAGTGGCAGCTGATAATCGCATCGCTAGATCCAATTTGACGCCAATTCAGTTAGGATGTAGATCGAAGGGCGTCGTGGATTTTGATTTTACCTTTCAATCCAATCGGAAATTTGCCTCAGCCCTTGACATATTTTCAAACAAGTAAGATACCGCCATACGATTTGCTTACAGGGTGGCAATCTAAAGCGAGAGGGCTGAAAAACCGATTCCAAAAGCATTATTTAAAAAAAATTGAATTGATAAATCAAGCATATTTTTTTACATCCGTCCAGTATTAATTGCCATTAATTCGTGTTTTGATATGTGAATTTTTAACAAGTGTATAGTATACTCTACGGAAAATGTTTTGTTTTATTTATGGAACAGCAGAAGTGGTAGAACTTAAAGGTTCCACAAAATAATAATTGTTTATCCCGGAAAGCAACTGGATATTTGGACCTCATACTATCACAAAACTCGTCATACATGTACTTAAAACACACAGAAATTCATAAAACCAAATGAAAATTATATTTAGTTTGTTCAAATCACTAGGTTAATACTGTATGCTGTTTAAAGCTAAGATAGGCCTGTTGCTTTCTATCACAACAGGCCTTAAAACCCGGCATACATGTCTTAAAACACATAGAAATCCATAAAACCGCCTGAAAATTATATTGAGCTTGTTCAAATCACTAGGTTTACATGCAGCCTCTTAGATACGCTAGGCCTGTTGCCTTGTAGAATAAAACCGCCCCATCCTGGAAGGACCACTCACGGTACCAAGTAAAATTTTACGTTGGTCGTTGTACAGTTTGCTAAAAACAGACTTTTGTATAACTAATACTTGTTATTACTTGTTAAAATACCTTATTTGTGGGCTTAATTCAGTAATACAGAAGGTGTTATTGAAAAGGTCCTTTTCTTGGATATATGTGGGACCATGGCTGAGAAGGCTACATGTACATTTATAAGAAACGTTATGCTGGATCTGCATGCATGTACATGTATGTTCTTTAGAAGAGGACATACAGTAAGTCTGTCTTCACGGCATTTGGAACATTTCATGAATTATGAGTGTCTTCCAGGGCTCAAATTGCTTTACTGTGAACCAATATTTTATTTAATTGAAGTTCGATTTCTAAGTTGCCTCTTCCTTTGTTCTTGCAGATAAAGCCATGTTCAGTTGGACAGGTTGAGAATGGCGCTCTTCAGCAATGGCAGTACCGCAGCAGCCCCCGCCACCACGCCGTTCCAGACGTCATTTCCGTTTTCCTCTTTGTCCACCCTGTCGAGCACCTCGCCATCGCCTTACCCCCTGGCCATCATTGCCGAAACCACCACCGTGGTGGGGGCGCTTCTGGGCACCAGCACGTCGTTGCCGGACAACGACTCCTTACTGGTGTCCAGGGGCGCCCAGTCGGCCATTTCGCTCCTGTCCGCCTACTACGCGGCGTTGGTGTCTATGGACAATGGCACCTACAATGGCACTACGGGGCCCACGACCGACATGCCTCACGAGGGCAAGAGCTATTCCCTGCCGCACGTCATCCTCATCGCCATCGTGGCCGGCTTCCTGAGCCTCATGACAGTGGCGGGGAACTGCATGGTCATGATCTCCTTCAAGATGGACAAGCAGCTGCAAACGATCAGCAACTACTTCCTGTTCAGCCTTGCGGTGGCCGACTTCGCCATCGGGCTCATCTCCATGCCGCTCAATACCATCTTCCTGCTGGTGGGCTACTGGCCATTCGGTCCTCTGATGTGCGACACGTGGTTGGCGCTGGACTACCTGGCCAGCAACGCCTCCGTGCTCAACCTGCTCATCATCAGCTTCGACCGCTACTTCAGCGTGACGCGCCCGCTGACGTACCGGGCCCGTCGCACCACCAAGCGGGCCATCTTCATGATCTCTTGCGCTTGGATCATCTCGCTGATCCTTTGGCCTCCGTGGATCTACGCCTGGCCATACATCGAGGGCAAGCGTACCGTGGAGGACCACGAGTGCTACATCCAGTTCCTGAAGACCAACCTGTACATCACGTTCGGCACGGCCATCGCCGCCTTCTACATCCCGGTCTCCGTCATGTGCGTCCTCTACTGGCAGATCTGGCGCGAGACCGAGAAGCGGCAGCGGGACCTCAACAACCTGCAGGCGGTCAAGAAGGACAACATCAAGCGGTCGACGTCCAGCGACGACGTGGTGGAGCAGGAGGACGCCAACAAGCGCTCCCGCAGCGACTCTTCGGCAACCGCGGCAACGGCCACGGCAGCGGCACCGGACATCGAAACCACGTACGTGCCCACGGCAATGTGCATCGACAACCACCGCTACCTGAAGGCGCCCGGAAGGACAAAGCCGCGCACGCTCACTGACGTGCTCTGCTACACCTGCCTCAAGTACTGCAAGATAGACCCAGACCCGGACTACGTGGACGAGGATAGCACCAGCGACCCAGGCCACGGCTCGCCCGGCAACACCACACCGGCATCGGTGGAGACCCCGGTGCAGTCCTCGGTGTCGCGCTGCACGTCTCTCACCCTGCGTGCGGAGCCCCTCACCGCCGTTGCCGCAGCCGCAGCCCGGTCCCGGGTGGAGACCATGATCCCGCTGCTGGACCGGCCGGCCGGCAACGGGGTCCGCGGGCCGGGCACGCCGTCGGCACCAGCACCCCCGCGCCTGCACCTGCAGACCCGGTCGCACTCCTCGGACTCGGTATTCACGATCCTGATCCGGCTGCCGCTGGACACGGACCGTGGCGACGACCTGCAGCCCACCATCCAGATGATCGCTGAAGAGGAGGAGGAGCGGCGCTCCAACGACAACGTGCCGCGCAAGGAGAGCCCCCGTTTCGAGCGGGCCAGCAGCCAGAGCAGCGAGATGAGCGGGCCCCCCGCTGGCGGTGGGGACATCAGCCTGCACCCCGCGGGCTGCTCGGGGGCCACATGCACCCCCACGGCCAAGCGGCGCATCTCGCAGCCCCCCGAGACCATCAAAATCCCGCTGAACGCCAAGCTGGTGCCCAAGCAGGCCGTGGCCAAGGCAGTGAAGAAGAAGAAGAAGAAGACGCAGGAGCGCAAGCAGGACCGCAAGGCAGCCAAGACGCTGTCGGCCATCCTGCTGGCCTTCATCATCACGTGGACGCCCTACAACGTCATGGTGCTCATCCAGACGCTGGCCACATGCGACGATGACTGCATTCCCAAGCAGCTGTGGGAGCTGGTCTACTACCTGTGCTACATCAACAGCACGGTGAACCCCTTGTGCTACGCCCTGTGCAACGCCTCCTTCAGGAGGACCTACGTGCGCATTCTGACTTGCAAGTGGCACACCAAAAAACGGAACCCGAACCGGGGCTTCTACAATTAACGACGGGACGCACGCCCACGCCTGCACTCACCCCTAGTCTTTTTGTTCTGAAACATGCACTTCTGCTCGTTCTTCAAGTGAGTAGCACCATATCCCCCCTAGGTTACTCAGGCCCAACCTTATGAGCATTTCTATATCGAGGCAACTGTCAATTGAAAAACTGCTGGCTCGCATTGAATCATGGGTAACATTTTTCAATTCTTGCAGCGCCATCACGCGGCTAATAGTATGTGACGTCCATGCGCTTACTATTACCAAGGGAGCACATGGTTTCATTTCGTGGATTTTGCTAGTGTGGGCGAACTTGTATTACTGGCTGACTAAGTACATCATCAGTTCCAAAGTGCCCGCTTGGAACATCAGCTTGGCTTGCATTGAATCATGGGTGAAAATTTTCAACTCATGCAGCACCATCACGCGGCAATTTTTAACACAGGCACGTCCTCATAAGGTCAGGTCTGAGTAATCTAGGGGGCTATGGTAGCACACATTTTAATTAGCCAAGTTCGATTAACACCATCAGAACTGCACAATGTGGAGGTTCGCAGTAGAACAACCTTGGCTCTAGTCAGCTCTAAACCAAGATGGCCGTCGATGCAGCAGTCAACTGCGAAACTCGTCTGCTATTCACGTGAAGGAACGAGTAGAGGTTTTTTCAAAATCAAATGCCCTGTTTTTGGTTGGCTAGTTTGCTGCTCACAAACTAGAATTGGCCCCGGATTAATCGCCTGGGTGTAGGTGCATGCACATTCATAGCTAAGGTGCATGTGTTTATCAGACGAGAGAAGTAACCCTTTTGCTGAAAACCCTATAGTTGGAAAGGAGGACTCTACAAGGAGGGCGATCACGGTCATAAAGATGAAGCCATGGCACCTAGCAAACTGAAATAACTCGATAAGGCCTGTAGGAAACCATTGATAATTTCGATTTTGAAAGGGAAGCTGTCGAGTCTCAATGGCAACAACTAATCTACGGAAAACTTGGAAAAACTGAATCAAAAAGGGGGAAGGGGTTTCAACCTGAGTGCATAAAAACGAAACTCGGCCAAAGATGGACAAGTTATTGATACGGAATTTTTTTCCTTACTCAGAAAGTTTGATAACTATCCTTTTTCTGTCAATTAGAATTCATCATTTTGGGGAAAAAAATTGTCCAAAAAGAAAATTTACTTAAATTAATTATTTAGGACAAGCTTTTTGTGAAAATGGAAAATATAATCAAAACTACGGTGTCATAGGAAAGCGTTGTGCTATAGGCAGACAGTGTTGTAATTTGGAAGGCTGACAAAACCCATTATCTCCTAAATCTGTATGGCAGAATAGACACAAGATAAACTCCATATAGACAGTAGATGTAATACAAAAGTTGGGGCCAATTTTACACATACATCGTTGTTTAAAAAAGGTGTAAAATATATAATAGTACGGTAAATAAAACTATAGAACTATAGCCTATAGCTTCTCAGTCAATAGATTACCAAAGAACCCCATACTAATTTCAGATTCCATTAGCACTTTGATTTTCGAGTCCCCTGTGAGTGTGGATGTGTGCGTGCTCTTCTAGCCCATGTATTTCAATTAACGAAGACATTAATCATTGAATAAGAAGGAGTGCCATACCTACATCATCACAAACAGCTTCGAAGCCGCCAATGGACTGCAACGAATTGAAGATGATGTCACTCACTCATAATTTGCGATTCGACTTAAGTGAACAAGGCGAGGCAAAGCACCGCCGTCATTTCTTTTGTACATTTCTGTTCTTTCGCCATTTTCCTCTTTCTCTCTCACTCTCTGAATATATATATATATAAATATACAGTATATGATGTTTGTGCTCAATGAATGAATGCCATTTTTATCGTTGTTTTATATCTATTCCTTATAATGGCGGACACAAATTTAATAGCTATTTCCTTCTGTCTCTATGGTTTGCTTGAGAGATATTTCGTACACCACGTACACGAGAAAGCTGATGTTAAGATATGATGGTGAAATGTGCTAATGGCGGCCAATGTGGGAGTTTTTTTTTAGTGATTTATGCGCTTTTTCACTCTCGGGGCCCTAGATGGCGCCTTGAAACACGGTGCGAATGTTTTATATGAAAGTTATGGATTTTCTCGTATTCGCCTAGCCGCATTGTACCCACTGGAACTTGGAATGAAAACACAAAGAGTGAAATTGTCGGATTTTGGGTCCTTTGAGACTTCAGATAAAATTAAAACATGCGAAGCTGACAACCATTCCTCAATTACACTGCGCCCATACAAAGAAAGAAAGAATCAAAACAACGCTAAACTCATTATGGCAAATTTATAAATATCAACCAACATCTGCTGTGAACTTTTGAAAACGATATTTATTGGGCTAAAATTATTCAGTCTCAAAGATAATAATTTGTGGTATGGGGCAGTATGGGTATGGGTGCAGTTTGGCCATATTAAGTGCTATTGTATAAGGGCCAAAATGGCGCGAGACCTTAGGAGACCATGTATGCGTACGTAGCACGTGACGTCGTAGCACGTGATGCACGTTGACATCGATTAAACTGGAAAAACTCCCTCATTGGAATTGACTGGCGCCTTAAATAATTTGTAAATATGGAGGCGATTTCGCGGCCTTGAAGGGCCCCAGGCGCCATAACCACGTGAGCAGGGCGACAGCAGGATGGACAGACATTTTCGGAAAATATGGGAGATGGGAGATGACAATCATCGAATCTCTTTTGGAATATCTTATCTGTATATTACAATACTTTTCTTCCAAAATTTCCGCATTTGTTGTAAACCAATTAAGGTTTCATTTAAACTGAAGCATTCGAAAAGCCCTATCCAAACGTAAGATATTTCGATAAAACATTTCTCACCTACAGTGTACATGTATCTCTGGTACTCATCATCAACCAGGCATTCAATCAAAATTGTAAAGTTTCCTCCCTTAAAATGTAATATCATTGTGGAAAACAACTACCACGAATGGTCGAAAGTGATTGCTTCTCACAACACATTCTGTTAAACTTAAACTTAATTTGTATTTAGAACTATTCTGCAAATTCAAACTTTTTGGATTATAACAACACAACAGAAGTTACTCAAGTTCACCAGCTGTAGCATAAATGCTGCTTGGACACATTATGCACTCCCTTTTATAATCTACCATTTTAAGCTGAACCCTTAAATTAATGCAAACGTGCATGATTAAAATATGCCTCACGAGTTTTTAGTGCGCAAAATGCAAATGATGAACTGAGTTAAATTAACAAATGAGCGTCCATATTTCAGATTGGCTTCACTTTAATGTTAAGAGTTGGCAACAAAAGTTTATGAATCACTTGATGGAAGTGTGGCTTATATCACGCTCCTTTGGAAATTTATCATCACTAATACGCGGTTGCTTTGTATTTGCCTCATATATTTGGAGATCGTTTCATGGAGTCATAAAACGATGCCGAACCACTAATAAAATTATGCATTGCCATAAATTCGCCATAAACCTATGAAAGGCTATAAATTCGCAGTAATAATACTGTGTCCGCCACAACAAAAACAAGTGGCAACTAGGAGCATGGCTGCATATTGTGGACCAAAACAAACTTTTAGATCTATAGCCTACGAAAAATATATACAGGAGACAAATGAGCTGATACTGATATCAAAACTAATTGCTTTTTTCTGCACTAAGTCATTTTTCAGACAGAATATCATTATCTCTCCTGGTTTGGAGACACTTTTTTGTGAATCACCATCCATTAAATGGATTCAAATGAAGTTCCTAATCTTAATGAGCTAAAACACTCATTACCACAAAATCAAGAATACCCCGTAACTCAGTCAAGCATTTTAACTCAATGAAATATATACAAAACTCGGTTGATTCCTTATAAGAATGCTTTAGGAGTTTTATATTGACTTTACTTTATAAAACATACTAAGGGCGATCATAAAGTCCTACCCTTATTACAACAATTAATCTTTATTATGAGGAAAAGGTTACAAGAAAAACATTTGGGAAATGGTAGAACTAATGTATTTTACGTACCCTGTATATCTGGGGCCAGAAGAGGATCATTAGCAATAAATAAGCCTACAGAGTCATCATTAAAATAATTCCAATTTGCATAAGCCACAACTGCTGCTTCGCCCTGTACTCAGCAATGTCTCAAAATGGTGACCTAGGGTCCTTGAATTTCGCCTAGCAACATGCGCGCCGTGATCGATTTTTATACAGAGAGTGTCTTTTTCTAAAATATAAATCAAGTGTTTCGAGATAGAAACATGCGAAATGGAAATGGAGTAATAATAATAATGTTTTTGTTTTGATTGTATTTTTGGCTAAAAATGAGAGGGAGTGGATCAAGGAATTTGCAACCATGAGCCTGCATCCAATCTTATACTAGTCCTGATGTGCGGTGTTTATAGGCCTGGAGCAAATGCAAAATGTATTTACTTTGTAGATCGAAGGATTTTTGTATTTTAAATTGAAAATAATCTTGGATGCTGTACATTTACGACACCATCTGGAACCGATCAAAATGGCAAAAATTGGGAATTGTAGCTATTGCAATATATATATTTAGAGAATATTCATGAAATTGAAAATGTTTAATATATTTTATTGCGTTAAAAACGTTTGTTCTCAGTCAATGTAAATCAATCCCGACTTTTGCCATTTTATCAAATAAGTTAGTTGTTTTTGGTGACATGAAAATACTTTATACGGAAAAGCATGTGCCCCAATATTCCATGATTTCCAATACAGCAATCCATCATCATTGTTTTCTCTTATTGAAATTGTAGGTCTATATTCTTTGTAAGCAGTCAATTCATAAATTCAGTAGATACCCGTTTATCCGGGGTTTGATTAACCGAATGACGGATTATCCGGGTATTTTTAAGCAGGAAAACACCATGTACTTTAGCCATAGCAAACCATGATTAAACTGTATTGACATTTTTGTAATTCTGTCACATTTTCTAACTTGTGTTTCCTTTTTGATTATCCGGGGAATTTCACCTCTCTGGATCGGGTATCTACTGTGCGTATATCCAACAAGTCACCTATAGGAACCCTGAAACCCAACTGTTTTCTTTTCTCAGTTAAGTTGTGCTTCATTTCACAAAAATGAGCAACATTTTATACAATGTCCATCTATGAAAATCTCCCTGGTCGAGGTTGTTATCTAAATATTTGTTTAGCATACTTCTACAATTACATGGTAGACAATTTGTACATTTCACTTGTTCTTATATTTCTTTCCAGAATCATAGAAGGTTCTTTGCAGATAGTTTAAGAATTCCGTAAAATATATTTTGCAAATTGCAATACCTCTCTTGTTTATATCATTGTTTCGATCAGCATTCGCAAAAATGCACGATTTCTTATTTATTAATTATAGTTTTATATGATATATATATATTAGGATATGTAAATTTTAAAGGATTTTAAATGTACAGATTAAAATAGGATTTTATTTATTCGGTTATTATTATTTTTGTTCTCAAATATGTTCTTCAATACTTTCGAATTTACGAAAAGAAACTAATACATTGTCAAATATTCCCAATCGGCTCATCAAAGCAGTCTCCGACTATAATTAAATAATCGTCTTGCTGCACGACTATGCATACAACCCAAATTTGGATCAATTTACAAGCTTAATTGGTAAGCAAAGAGATGTAATTTTTCACTTAATTCAGGTAATTTTCCGCTTATGTCACATGGATTTGATGGCAAAAAACTGAACCCATTAAATAAATCCAATTAGACATGAAATTTATCCCACCTGGAGTGGCATAATACAATTTCCGATAATTGAAAGTGCTTATGTAAGATTTTTTTTTCGTAAATTTAAGCTTTTAACAAGCTCTAATACGAATAATTCGGTACATATTGCATGAGGTTTAACAATATGTCTAGTCGAAGGAACATTGTATGCCAACAGGTTACATACAATAAATGCCCAATTAATGGATTAAAACATTTGTAAACGTTGATTTTTTTCTTGCCAAAATGTTGCCAAATATTATTTATAACGCAAATTTTTATTTTGTGCAATACAAGGCGAAGAAAGATGAGAATGGGAAACCCGATATCTCAACGTTTCTGGCCACTCATGTTTTACTACTAGTTGTATTATATTTACCACTATTTGTTGGTTATGTAGCATCATGTCTGTATTACCTATTACTTTGAAGAACGGTTTTCGTTTTGATAATTTCATGCGTAGAAGTTAGTTTGATCAGTTTTTCCAATCAATGTTTTCATTGGAAAAGTACAAATTTTCATAAATAAAAACGTCTGCAGATGAAAATCTTCAATGTTTCATAACATTAATAATTAGCAACGAATCTATGGAAAGTTCATAGGGATCCTAAAAACGCTCCAAGATACGTTCCAAAAATTCCTCTTCCATTCATTGGCGAATATTGGGCATCACGTGAAAAAAATAATTTTTGGAAAAAATAATTTCAGTCAGTAATGAGCATGACCTTGATTGATTTTTTTTATCTATAGGTGCATTGCCAAACAAAGTCGCGGATAATGTATTTCATCTCATTAAACCAGGTTCAATTCAGGATAGGTGGTCATAATATCTGTAAATAGGGAATTGCCAATTATGTTTATGGAGAAAAAATCCTCGGCAGTAGCCATTGTACCAAAAATTGAGCAAGCAGTGTCAATTGGGAAATGAATTGCAGTTTAAACCTAAGTGCATTGGTATACCGACCCCGCCAACATGATAAGGATTGAACGTAAATTTAAAACTTCATGGTAAAAGGTAAGTCCATTTGATTAAACTTGTGAGGTTTTTTCGATGTTTATGAATGTTAGTCGTTAGGTCTGATAGGGCGTAACATAATTTACTAATGCACATTTCCAGAACATTGCGTCTCCTTCTGAATTAAATAAAATTATAAGCAATTTTGAAAATCTATACAGTCTAGGTCTAACTGAATGGTTGCAAAAATAAAAGAAAAAAACATCATGTACATGTAGTGAACAACGATCTAACTCAGGCCTACCAATCATGCATGCCGCGAATATTGTTTCCATTGAAGCCATCAACGCTTCTGAACCTGTATTTTTTGGGTAACACAATGTCAACAATTCACCATACATGACAATTGTTATTAAAACGAAATGGATTTCCCTGCTTTGGTAAGCTTTGTATGACACGAACATGATTAGCAGATGTGAAATAATGCATGTATGTCATATAACATATATTAACTTAATTTCATACTGCGTTTTTGGTGATCTAGTTTTAAAAAAATTCCCAATAGTTTAAAAACAATTTGATCCATTATTTCTGCCAGATTTATCAAGCAAACAATTTTTTTTTATAAAAATTTGGACAAAAATCCGTCATTTGCAATGCAGTCCGACAAAAAAATCCGCCTGTACAGCACTGTATAAGCATAACAGTCAACATAAGCATTTCTTAATATCCATTAAAATGCATTTTCTCTTATTATTTACTTCCGAAGAAATTATTAATAAATACATGTAAAGTATATTTTTAAACAAACATTTTAACAAAAATACATTTCAAATGTTACCTTCAAATACATTTAGTTTTTATAACAATCCCTTCAATATTAATAGTATTCAAAATAATTTTAATCTAATATGGCTTAAAAGGTGGAGCAGGCCAGACGAATATTCATGGTTTTCAAACCCAACATGGTCCTCATATCTTGGGTCCTGGCATGGACTAATGTTAAATTGGACCCACAATTAAGCAAAGTGTCCGAGAGGATTTTCACTTTATAACCGTTTATTAAAACCTGTTCCAATCCCCGACTAAATTAATTGTCTCTGCAATCGATAGTGGGGTTTTAGGTCGTCAAGTTGAGTGTTTTTGTCAGAGTTGAGTTCAATTGAGATAAATCGGAGTCTCAGCAAGACTTCCTTGACACATTTTTGTGAATAGGAAATGAGGCTATTTTAATAAGATCCTTGCAGTTTTTCATTGCACGACGCATGTTGTCTAAAAATTCATTAATACTGTAAGTACTGCAAAAGTACGTGTACTGCATATTGCTCAAACGTCTCCGCCATTATCCGCAACGTCTCGCAATTATCACCATGTGTGTGCTAGGAAAAATATTTTTACATATTTTCTCATTGCCCATTTTAGGACATAGATGGCGTTACCCTTGTGCACTAACCTTGTTAGTTATCTGACAGCACGAATAATCGAAGTGGCATCCCTTGACATTTCAAAGTCTAATTTCATGATGTAATTATTCGGGTTTACTGCTAATCAGTTGCGTTGAGAGAAGACGATGTATTTTTAAGTCGAGATTAAGCCTATTTCGACCCCAATGGGCTGATCAAGTGTCAAAGACGATAGCACTTGATGTGAAAACAGCAGAAGAACTAAAAGCTTGTCAACTCAATTTGCTTTTTCAAGGACATTTACGACACAAGTAAACACGATGCTTATAAAGACGAGTACGTTGTATGCATCTCACATACTGTACATGTACTCACTTTATGGGCATTAGTCGAAATTGTCAACAAGCAGAATGGAAATACAATGTACATGTGCAGTATGCTGCGTATATACCGGCTCAAATAATGTATATATACAAATAAAATGTACCATCACAAAAATTGTCGCATCTTACCAGTTTACCGAAATATACTCAATAGTATTACTTAATTGAATGTTTTATTAAGATCCACAATATTAGCATATAACTAACTACATGTATAACAATGAAGGGGCTCATAAAATTGATAAACGAAATACGAAAATTACTTTACCTGAGTCAAAAAGTCTCGTCGAAATGGGTGACAATTTCAATTCTCCTACACAAGAATCCATCGATGGACAACTTCGTAAGCGCACACACGTTAAAAGGTTTTCAAGCACATGCAATTTCCATCGCGTTGAATCCCAGCAGCACTTCCGAGAATTTCACAACGTAATCTGCAAAAAAAAAAGAATTCGTGAGTTTTGGCGGCTTTTTTTTGGATGTAGGTTGCATACAATATGTAGGCTATATGTACATTGTATACCAAAAAAACCGTTGCACAATGATTTTGTAATGTTGTGACACTGCCTTTGGTTTCAACCCAAACCAATCGTTGCGACACTCATATCAACATGTAGTCACATGTATTTTTAATATTGGCAGACAGTTACTGCCGCAAAACCGACAAAATGTTTCCTCTCGCATCAAACTCTTTGAATGAATTGTTGCAAAAAATGTGCGGACTTTAAAAACCTAAGTGGGTGTTAAATGAATGGAACAACTAATGTGCGCAATTTATTACCCACATTACAATTACGCCTATAAAGATGAAAACTGCGTCCCTCATTGATGATATTTCTTATAACTTCTTAATAAGTCTACTAGAATTTTCGTTATTATTGGTGATCGAGTTTTCCAAAAAAAAACATTCTTTAAGTATATTCGAAAACAACATTTTAGGCAAATGCACTTAAAAGCTTTATTTCTGGCAGTTTTTCACAAAACTTCGCAATTTGATTGCCTTAATCAACATGTCGCCATTTGAAAAAGAGGACATTCAAATATTCTTTTCGATTTTTTTTCTAGACATTGTATTAGAAATAATGAATTTTAGCTCTGAAAGACCTGTCCACATCTAGGAAACGGCCATGGTCTCTGGAAACAGATTTTCTCAAAATGTTTCCATATTTCTAGCAATTAGGAAACATATTGTAGGTTTCTCAAATGTTCCTCAAACATGTTTCCATGCTATAAATGTGGAAACTGAGGATTCCGTTTCTAGAATATGAGGAATCTAGGTGTGGACAAGGCTTTACAGAAAAATATAAAGCGATTTTCATCAAACTGGGCCACACATGATGGACTAACTCAAATTGTATAAACAAGCAATGATTATAATTAATGATGGTAACCCTCCCTCCTCAGACCATCATCGATCATTTGGCTGCCTCCCTCCAACTCCCCTTGATGACGACGTAATACTTGAACTTCCCAAAGGCTAATTGAAAGGCGGTGGACTTTTCAGTGGATGTCCTTTATGGACAACCCCATGGCATCACATGCCACCAAATTTGAGCATCAACATGTCATCGACCGATGGCACTTGCAACGTCCTCTGAGCAGATCTTCACAACTGATTACATGTACATGTACGTCATCCGAATGCATTGCAACTTTGACCGTCAAACGCATCACAGTCACACATTATCTTATCAGCCGTAAAAATGGCATTGGCAAGTGAAGTTGGCAACTCGTGGATAAGTCGAAACATGGTTGGTTGGATGCCACTGCCAGGACATCATGGTCGATAAGCACTGCCACAGTTACAGTAACTTCTGGAAGCGTGCAGTCTACAGACATTGGCAAAGAATTGTATAAGCTCCAGAGTTGATCGACCACGCTTTCCTGGCCAAGCCACCAATAGAACGTTCAATCTCTCAGAGTCAGACTGCAGTTGCCACCCCTCGGGCCATTGGGAGCGGTCCGCCCTCCAGAGCGACTCGAGTTTCCATGGCGCTGCTTTTGGCGCCCTTGACCCGAATAACCGCTGCCAGAAACCGTTGCCTGCGCACCGATTCCCACTTTCGACTTCGCAATCGTGCGATGGGCGATGACCGTAGACAGTAGTGTGGATGTGTCCGTCCCGTGAGGATCCACATCAGGCCATGTAATGTCCGGTACTTCTGGAAGCGTCAGGCTCTTCATGGCGTGCGTTGTGATATCTGTGGCTGTGGCGTCCAGGCCCAACGTGCTGGTCATCATCGCCGATGACCTGGGCTGGGGCGACGTGGGCTGCTACGGCAACACCACGCTTCGGACGCCCAACATCGACAGGCTGGCGGCGGGAGGCGCCCGCCTGAACCATGCCCTGGCCGCAGCCAGCATGTGCACGCCCAGCAGAGCGGCGCTGATGACGGGACGGTACCCGGTAAGGGGAGGTAAGTCCACTAATCTAGCTGTAATCATTAATAAGTTGCTGACAGTAAGATGGAAGGTTGTCCTTGTCGCAAATGACACCTACTGTACATGTACGTGCATTTACATGGAGATCCCAACACCCAAGGTGTTAAATCTCTTAATTGTGATACTTCTATTAAGGAGCACTGTCTCAATTGTTAGTTAGGATTATCAGCCTACCAGGTAGATACGACCACACCTCCTGAAGGTCCAATTGTGAAGGTCGCATGATCGCATCTCCTGTCTTGTTCTCTGGGACCAGTACTGTTACTAAAATGCAGTATTGGTGATCTAGTTTTTCAAACAAAATTAATTCCCGCAGTCAGGGTCCCCTCAGAGATGAAATTATCAACTCCCCTGACTTTCGCAGGTTTTGAAACATTTCCCTGACCATCAAAATGCAAAAATATGACAAATGCCAATGTAATGAATACTATAGCCTATATACCGGTATGTATTGTTTATTACACTGTAGGCCTATGTAAGACTGAGCAGAACACATTTTAATTTAACGTTTTATTAATTTCCTTAAAAGAACAAGCTGCATGTTATATCTTGATTTTTGTGCTAGCCAATAGGCCTACCAATAACTAGCTATGTCAAATGTATTATTGCTTGGTTGATTTTCCAGACTTTTTCAAAGTAAAGTTTTTTCCCAGATTGTTTTTCAAAGTAAATTATTTTCCCTGACAATCCCAGGTTTTCCAAGTCTGAGACTCTGGGGGAACCCTGTCAATATTCGACAAAAAAACATGTGGATAAAATCAGGCCCCAAATATTTATAAGCCGATTTCAACTTTACCTCTTGTATATCAGATTGAAGAATGTCACCTTTGCTAGCAGTCGGAATGTATCCTGTTAATTTTTTTAACTATCAGACAATCACTGCCAGCATACGAGCTGTTAGGAGTAGCCTATGGAGCAGGGCAACTACCGTAGCATAGCCAAACATTTTATAGGCAATGCACCTAAAATCCATAATTTCTGGTAGTTTTTCCAAAAATTGATTGCTAACGAATACGAATTAACCAATGTAACTATAACTAGGGATAACTAGGGAGAAATTAAGCAATTGGACGACTTAGCAGGAACTTTCATATGAAAATTGATAATTCCATTGTTTACATTTTGAGTGAGTTGACTCATAGCAACAGTTGGCAAAGTGGCATTGCTAAACACATAATGTACATACATCGCATTTGGAATAGGCATACACTATTTATGTTCACTGTATATGGTCGCTGGATTAATTTCCTAGATTATATTTTGAGTCATAACAATAAGTGACATTTCGAAAACACTGATACTGAATGTACGTGTACATGATCGCAGGCAGAGCCCGTTCCCCAAAATTTCGAAATCCTCAATGCGTTTTTAGGCAATGCCATCCTGCATGCTGATCAAGAATCGATTGTAAACATTAAAATAGTACCTAAAACATTGCAGTGGGAATTGTGTTAGAAACTAATTTCAGAAATGTCATAATCTGAAATCGTGGGAACATGCACCTTGATGTTAGCACATCTAATGTACATTTGTTGGCCACCAGAATTTTTATCTGTCAAGTTTTTAAACAATTCCCCTCGTTTCATAATCCTGTTGAAACCTGACCTGGAAAATGAAATTCGTTCAGAAGCGCCCGACGTTAAAGATATCATTGTCGTAGATTAAATAGCATGTTTACAAATAAGAGATTGACACACCAATGCTTCCCAACTGTAATGTAGGCCTACGGTTAGTCATATCCTGCACGATTGCCACCAAGAAGAGCCAATTCTCAGTTTCATGCTTATAACTTGAAAAAATGTAGCTTCAGCATTAACTGTTGCATCATTTTGAAATTATCGCTAAGTTAAGATGGAAGTAATGACAACTTAATGGTTATCGTTAATTTCGCATACAAATCTAAGCGCAATGTGTTATCATGTCCATCAAGAAAGTTTCACTGGTTGACAGTTCTGTTTAAAAGTCCTTGAAGTGATGATAATGTGGCCCAAGGTATTACAGTTAGGACATGTGAAACTAGACCAGCATTTATTCTTATTAGGATGAGTAATAAAAAAGCTTGAATCACAATTCAGGTACTAATTTGTCGCTATTTTGTGTATAGGAATGGCCAGTTCAGGAGGAACCAGGGTCATTCCATTTTTGGCCAATTCTGGTGGACTACTGCCATCAGAGACGACATTTCCTCGCCTGGCTCAGCAGCAAGGTTATGCTACTGCGCTTATTGGTAAGTACATTGATATAATTGTTAGAATTATGCAATACCAAAACAATTTTATTATAGAAAATCATCGAAACACTCAAAGGTCTACTCCAGAATATGTTGAAGTACTGGTGCAAGCATACATGTAGTATTGAACGTACATCATTTGGTCAGTTGGTCATCAATTAAATCCCAAATGTCAGCTATTCAAAAAGAGTGCAGACTGCAAGATTATATCATGTCAATGTTTAGGGAAAGGGGATAATATGCTGCCAAAGGACTTTTCTGCATATTTATTTATTTTTGGAGGAAAAAAAAGTTGCAATCTGTGCACAGCTGACTTGTTTATTCAGCTGCTCACCCATTCCATGCTTGGCAAAAATATTTATTCTGCACAATGATATCCAGTTTGGAACGATGAACGAGCAGGAAACGAGCACCTGTGCTCTTTGTGCACTATTTATGACATAACCTTAACATGCAATCAGCGACAGAAAACCCTAAGCTTCCAGCTCAACCTCAAAAAGACAAATTCCAATTTTATGGTACTTTGCATTGCTTTAATTAATGGGCACAATACACGAATAAGCAAGTTGAACACAATGGATAAACTGTATTCCAGGTGTTTACATTGTTATACTTGCTTTGTTTAAATATTATTGAAAACAACAACTGAGAAAGGTGAAAAACATAACATGTTTGCATAACATGTATTTCTTTAGTTCTGAGCTGTACATGCATCCTAAATTGTTATTGACTTGTCACGTGCTGTTTGTAATGGGCTGTTATTGCATTTACTGTACTGCAAATAACATGCAGAACATTTTATCAGCCAATATAATTATGTCAAACCACGAGTGAAGATTGAGTGCATGCTCACGTTTCCAATTCAGCTCATTCGAGTTCTTTTCACGAACTTACAGTAGGTTTAAATTGCCTAATCAGGCAATTTTTGATATTTTTGTGATAAGTTATGACCTTTGCATTGATTATGGTCGGGCATTCAACTAAAGGCAACATGGTTATCGGACAATTCTGACTACCATACACGTGCGACACTTTTTGGATGCTCGTGGGTGTTATGTTCGAGCTGATAACGGTATATCGCAATGTAGTAAATTAATCAAGTTGATCAAACTTTTTAATGAGAATAAACACAAAATTACGAAACAAACAGACATATGCAGCCAATCTGGCGAACTTATTTCTACATTCTAGGTTGCGCTGTTCATTACCATCAGTAATAACCACTATAACTAGATCTCGCATTGAGCATATACCAGTACCAATACATGTATGCTTTGGGGCAATAGAAAGCAAGATTACTTTCACTTTTGATATTTAAGTTTTGTTTACATCAATATACTGTAATTGATTTCTAAAACGCATGCATGGCAAACTGTTAAAAATGAGGTCTCATAACGATCAGTCGGAATTCACCATCAAGGTTTAATTAGGTTATGTTATAACTGCCAATGCAGATCAATTCCTGCAAATCTGGTTCCCATTATATCCAACACATCCTGTTATTCTGTCATAAATTATTATGTAACTTTCCTTGGTTGCAATTCGCTTCAAACATAATCACTGTAAATGGAGATTACTAGAGATTACTCAGTGAGCAATAGAAAGTGCCGACTAAACAATTGTTTTATCTTGAATTTGACAGGCATTGAGTTTGTTAAAATCTGTCTTTACTGGACTTTAAATGGCATCAGTGCTTTACACCGTGCTGACAACATGATATTTCTTATTACTTTTAACTTTATGATCTTTTGCAGGAAAATGGCATTTGGGCCTTCACTGTTCCAGACCCAGTGACTTCTGCCATCATCCTCTGAACCACGGCTTTGACTATTTCTACGGCCTTCCATGGACAAACTGCCGAGATATTGGCGACAGCAAGACGCCCACGATAGACGTTATCCGACCACATCTGCGCACGGCCCTACTGACTATCGCCTTTGCTTCCACAGCCATCATTTGGTGGCTGTGGTCCAAACAGTGTCATAAGATGGTGTTCGGCCTCTTCGTTCTAGGCGTACTGATTCCACTGTATCTGTGGTTCATTGGCTCGTACCTGCGGATGCTCAATGGAGTCATGATGAGAAATTTCGAGGTTATCGAACAGCCGGTTCGTTTGGAAGGGATTCACAAACGCTTTCTAAAAGAAAGCAAAGCCTTTATTGACCAGCAAGCTGCAAAAGGACAGCCCTTTCTCGCGGTGCTGGCTTTCACTCATGTACATACTGCCCATATGCCCACTCCCGAGTTCAAAGGACGCAGCTCGCATGGTGTTTATGGAGATATGGTGGAAGAAATGGACTGGGCCATTGGCCAGTTACTCGACCACTTGAACACGTCTGGTCTCAGCGAGGACACGTTCATCGTGTTTACATCTGATCAGGGCGCCCACCTGGAGGAGGTGGCTGCCGATGGAAGCAGGCACGGAGGATTCAATGGACCATTTAGAGGTACAGTAAAACCTGTCGTTTTTGTAAAAATTTCACCTACGGCGTTCTCAATATTGCAGGTGGGTCTTGGTTCAAAACTTGAGAGCATTTGTTATACCTCATGAAATTGCTGTTTTTTAAAAAATAAAGGAATTGGTTGAAAAATATTTTTAAAAAAATGGATATTTGCATGTGAAAATTTGAAAAATGTTAAACCACTTTCCACAAGCCTTACAGTTAGACATAAGGAAATTAGCATAGGATTTAATGGGTTAAATGCAGCATTTGTGAATGTATAATTTTGAAAATTTAAAAAACTAACCGCCCACCCCCCTTTGAGCATGGACTGGACCCGCCCTTGCCAGACATTGTTTGAATTACTAGAATTAGTATAAAAAACGGAACTTCGACTTTCTTTCAATTTCATTCTATACAAACTTGAGGTCTCTTACATGCATTTTGAAATTCATCTCAGACGAAGTCATAATAATGCATGCATTTAAATTTCTAGGAGACTTGCACAAACGAGCATAGAAGGTCTTTTAATGCAAAAATTTCAATTTTAGTTGATATCGTGGGACGTTGATCATTACCAATGCACTTTTTGCCTTCACAAACATTTTTACTCAAAATTTGTGGATATATGAAGAGAAAAAAAATGAATGCTTATTTAATCGGTTTAAATGCCATAGGCCAATCTTATTTATTTGAATCATGCAATGGATCAGATTGTGTAAATACACTCCAGTTAGTCTTCAGTTAGTCATACTATATTCTTCCCATTGCTTAAGAAATTACAATCTCTTCAACATAAACAAAACAAACTTTGAAATTAAATAAAAACAGGAGGTAAAATGCAAATTAGAATGCCTTTTCCAAACAAAATAAGAAGCCCATTATAAATCGAATTTGATACATCAAGTTTAAATAATCATGGCAAATTGACTAAAATGATTATATGAAGTTGATGAAATGGTGGTTTGTATTAAATGGACCAAATAACATTTTTAACTTTTTTTTCTGCAGGTGGAAAAGGCATGGGAGGAATGGAAGGTGCCCTTCGTGTCCCCACGATAGTCAGCTGGCCAAAGCGCATTGCTCCAGCGCAGGTGATAGATTGGCCAGTGAGCAATATGGATTTTTATCCCACTATTGCTTCCGTTTTGCAAGCACCTGCATCTTCAATTTCTCTGGATGGACATGACATCCTTCCCTTGCTGGCTGATACCAAGAAGCCAAAGCCCTCACCGAGATTGCTAGTTCACTATTGTGGAACCCATATCCATGCAGCACGCTGGGTAGTCAATGGTAACAGAAAAAACATCTACTGTAAGTTTTCTAAATGTTCTTTTGCCAATTAACGCATTGAACTCTCTTTACTAGAAACTCATATTTGGAAAGCCTTTTTTGCAACTCCCAATTGGTTTCCAAACACTACAGTATGCCAGTTCATTTGCCCATGCAAAGGAAAGGGCGTGACGTGGCATGACCCGCCCATATTGTATAATATTGCTCAAGATTGGTCAGAAACTCAACCCATCCCACCCACTGCTTCAGTATATCAGGTATGAAAACTAATTAGTATCTGGCGTTTTTAGCTACTGTTAGCAGTGTTTTACAATTATCGAATAAGACAAGCAATCATCTATCAAAGTTGATTATAAGGTGTCTAAGCCAAGCAAGGAATTACACTGTAACTATGGAAATCTCTACCTGTAATTTTACATAATATGAAAGAAAAACATTCTCCCTCATCTTGGTTTGAAATAGGAAGAACTAACAGTACATGTAATATAATGTATAGAGATAAAACTTGTACTGTAAACGTTTAAATCTGGATTTCCTGCATGTAGGTAATATTCAATTCAATTCAACTCAGTACCCTACAGTCAGCAAATAAATGCCAAGTGGTAGGGCTGATATGCCCTATATGATAGGGTTGATATGCTTCATGATTTGCCATGATTATTCTATGACACATTACAGGAAGTCGTATCGACTATCAATGAGGAACTACGGATTCACGAAGAAAGCATACACCCAGTCCAAAACCAGCTAGAAATTCCCAACATCATCTGGTATCCATGGCTGCAGCCTTGCTGCAACTTTCCCACGTGTCACTGTTCTGAAGATGACAGACCTTCAAAGTAACAATTAACATGTTATCACACAGATTCTGTACTTTTGTGAATGTCTTTATATGGCTGATATAATTAAGCTGGCCGGTTAAATAGCAATAAATATGTAAATATGTAATAACATTTGTAAAAATAAATAACATTTATATTTCAAATATACCAAGTCATGCCAAGTTGTTGCCTCGTTTTACTATTCGATGTCAAGTTTATAACAGAAATAAAAATTGTAATGCGAGTCTGAATGGGACGGTCAAAACTGCAATTGAAACTCTTCATTTCACTCTTGCATTTTTATTTCTGGGATGTCTGAAAATTTACTAAGGTTTGTTTGCAAATAGCAAACTTTGAACTTTATTGAGGTTCTAAGCTTATTTGAGAACATTTGAATTTGCGTTGCATGCAATTATCGTCTTCTGTATTTTCTAGACAAAAATGGTACATTAGGGACGAATGGTAATTTCGTTGTTTAGAAAATACCTGAAAGTTATAGTGGTCAATTTAGAAGTTTTTCAGTGGCCAAATCATGTTAAACAAGAATATTTAGTATGCGTTTATTAAACTCCTCAAGTTAATAGTTTTTTATTTATTTACTTTTTCTAAAAAAATCACCTACAACGATCACTTTTTAAATTTTTATTAACATACTGTATATAGGAAAATAATTCTTAATTTGTTTCTGGTTCCCATTCAAATTGTCAAGTCGATTTGACTGTGTTAATAGAATCTACCTCGTGCATTTTTTTACTTTTTTTTAAATTGTTAAAAAAAATTACCTAACTTTCCAGTAAAATTATTGAAAAATCCATGACTGGAAGCTTGCTTGATCAAAAAACTCACCTACGAAATTGCCTTCATTCTTAATATTTCTAAGAAAAGCGTTTGTACGTAAAATATGTTAAAATCAATTGTGTGGCCCATTAAAAATAGAGCAAAGTGAGCTCTACAATTAACTCAAAACATCAAACTCCTCTCTTGCATTTTCAAGCTATTTTTTTGAATATTACAATGGCGTTCCATTAGTTACTCATGGAGCGCATGGCGTTCCAGTCAATGAAAATAGGTCGATATGTAAACTTTATCACTAGACGAGTTTGAGGCTAGATAACATCAGAGACTGCGGATATCGATTAAACGACAAAGGAAAAAAAAATTATAATTTTTTAGTTAACAAGTTGTCATCCCATCGTAATAAACCATGTGGGGAAATGAGAAGAAACCCGCTTGATCACTTGGATATAGCCTACAGTACATCAATAGCATTGATTTATCAATTAAGTCATCAGAAATGTTATCAAATTGTGATGCCCACGAATTAGTGATAGCTGCTAATTTATTTCTTGTCACTTTCCTCATTGAGCAAGATTAACATTTGCAACTTCTCTCGTGCAAACGTACAGTAATGTTACTTATCTCACCTGTTTCTTAACAAATATTTGACTAAACTAGTACAGGGAAGCGGATATACAAGATAGGCGTGGGGGATTTGGGAAAGCACGGTCTTAAAACGCTCCAGGCGTCGTTGACCTGAACGACCTTTTTATGATTTCAAACGCAGCCCCACCTACTCAAAAAGCCTCCTTGCGAGGCATTGTAAATGAGCACATTTCCAAGTAATTTCCTTGAATAAAAGCAATGAGATTTTTCCTTGAAGCTGGTTTTTTTTTAAAGAGCAGGATCCAAGTGTTGGAATAAGAGGGGAGAGGAAAGAGGTATCAATCAGTGCACTGCCAGTCTGTAGAGAAGGTTGTTGTTCAAAGTAGTGCTCGTTCATCTAACATGGAGCAGTCGTTCTACGATTTCTCAGCTAAAAACATTACAGGTAAGCACAATATTTTTGTACTTGAAAGGCTGGCCCTGATAAAGCCATGGCATATTTTGATTATTAACGTATTGATAGATGAGAAACATATCAGTATACTGAGTAATTAAGCTTTTCACGAAATAAACTTCATCAAGAAAATGCTTATTGCGTATGTGGCATATTACAGTATGTGTGTGGCATAGTTAATGGAAAGTAGGTTTTTCGTTCAAGTTCGTATTTATGAAAATATTCCGTTCTACTGAATCTTGGAAATATTAAATAGAAATTTTGCTGATTTTTGTAACCAATGCATGCACAATAGCCAAATGTCAATGATTAATTTTTGAAAAATGTTTTCAGCTGAAGGTAAAATTATATCAATATTTCGTTAGACATTAAGGTTCTGGAGTCTAAAATCGATCGCATGGCAATGTATATTTCGGGAACCAACGTAACCAACAAGGCAGGCATTACTGGTACATGAACAAGAATTAGACAAGACTTATCTTGAGAATACACTGTACTAGTGTTTGAAAACGTTTGCTTTATTCGTATAGATTCGTTTAATTCTCTGATCACGACCAAACCAGTTGAATAAATTTTTATACAGAGGGGTCATTGAAACTGAACACTGTTTAATCTTTGACAAACTATGGTTAAAATACTTAGCAATGATTTGCAGTTCGATAACTTAATTGTTTATGTTATAATCCTATTTCATTGTGAACATACATGTACATGTTCCAGCATATACTGTGTTTTTTTTTTTTAAAACTTTCCACCTTGATTATTAAAAAAACGGCGTGAGATAGAGAAATCAGCTTTGGGGGAACGTTTATCAACCGTAGGGGGAACCATTTGTAAAATATTCGCAAATGGCAGTGACCCACCAACTGACCCCTATTGACCCCAACTTAAAAATTTCAAATGGCAACCCATACATTCTGATATCTTTAATGAAAGCCCATTAAAAATGACGAATTTCGGACAAAACGAAATTGAAATCGGCCCACCCAATCAGTCTATACGTCCAAAAATCTGGAATTTCAGTCTTTTTCAAAAGTGACAATTATTATCAAAATGATGGAATTACTTGATGAAGCCTCATGGAACCATTCGCAACATTACTATCGTATGTGAATATTTGATGTTAGAAATATGCACTTGCCAAGTTTTCAAAATTTATAAAACTGAAAACTAAATTTTTCGAAATGGGACATATTGGCTTGTAATTCAATCAGTAATGTAATTAGAGCCAAGTAATTTGGCGGGAACAAAAATAAAATCGGTTGACTGGAATCAAAAATATGATCGAAAATGATATCTAATTGGATTATGCATGGTATTAATTTTGAATCGGGACCTAATTAAACGTTTTACACGAGAGGGTCTGTTTTAAGCCTTCATAAATTTGCATTTAGACTTTATATTGCCTCACAAATAATGGTCTACATTTCGAGCAACTCCTTTGAATTATTTTTATGCAATGACAATCAGTTATGTA
>JAQGAF010001682.1:0-28553 GCA_034687865.1 Kryphioiulus occultus
CGTGTTTTAAAAAACATAGTATAAAGGAAAATTTCTTGCTGTGAGAATCTAACTTTCTCCTGCCCCGGGCTATCCGTGTTCACCTTAACTAGCTAATGATGGTTACTGATGAAAACACAATGTAAGGGGACAAGAACTTGAACATTCCCATTCACAACTTACGGCAGATTTCACAAGTCATGAAATCTTCTTATACAGAGAGGAATCTGACATACCTGTCCGTCGCACAAATCAAGCAAATTCTTGGCATCGTCGGACTTCAGGAGTTTGTAATGAAACAGTTTCCCGTCGAAGAACAACCATGGACAGCACATGAGCCAGGGAATGGGGGCTCCACAAGCATCATTGGCAAATAGGGCACACTCGACTCCTTTCATGAAGAGGGAGGACAACTGTGCTCCCCGAACCGATATCACAGGCAGCTGCATGCCCTGCATCGCTTGAGCATCCATAAGGCGAGGACTCACCGCCTGGGCTAAAAAGGCATTTAACTCCTGGCGCCGCAAGATTCGATAATCCGACTGAGAAAGTATGTAGCGCAAAACACAGCACATAACCAGCAGGTGCTGTGGCACATACACAGTGTTCAACATAAGCGGGGTGTCACTTCGCATGCAGGTGAGGAAGGCTCGCAGACGGCGTTTTTTCTCCTCCATAGCAGGTCCAAACCACAGCCGCTGAATAGTGGGCACTGGCCAGCCCAGAGACTCTGCTTTAACCAAATCCGGATTCTGATACTGGTTATATTTTGACCAAACCCACTCCTTGACTAAAATATCTGGTACTTTTTCATTGGTTACTATTGAGTGATGAGAACTGTGTTTCAATTTCTTATAATAACATCCCATATGTCATGATATTTGCACTAGGATATGTTTTGAGCTTACCAGGGGTTGTCCAGCCTTGTTCTTGCTTTTGCCTGGCTTGGAACTGCAAGTGGTGGAGGTTAAACAGGATAGCATAAACCATTTGACGAATGGGACGATACAAGAGAGCCGATGAAGGCAATTCGGCAGGGACTTCCTCCTCCAGGCAAGCTGGGATTTTAATTTCCCCTTGCGTTAACACTTGATAAATCCAGGGCGACATAAGCCCTTTCTGATGCCGTTCACTGGCAGTCCGCATCACTTCAGGGGGCACAACAGGAAGGTGAACCGTCGGCTGAGGTTGATAAGGGTAGCCACCAGATACTGGTGTTGCACCTTGATTCTTTAAAGAGATGAGAATTCGTCGTTTAATGAATGGTAATTCGAGGCAAATAAATACCAATTAATAATGGATACCAATATGCGAATCAAAAGTAATACCAACATTTGTTTCAATAATATCTTGAAAAAAAATGTGCGATATCATTGAATAAAGTGCATATAGGTATTATTGCCATGGTAGATTTATGCTTGGCTTATTATAATTTATAATAAATACAGATACAACATAACGGATGCATTTACTTAAGCTTCTTTGCTAATGTATATCGTCCGAAGTAAAGAAAATTGGGCATTTCATATTCGAAATGCATTAAATAAGTGATACTATTTTAAAAATTGTACCTTGATCTGTACAAGCTAAGTATGCTATTTACCTGTTGTCGATTGTTGACTGTACCATTCCCTCCTACAGCATTAGGCTTCGGCCCAGCAACTGCTATTAAAACAGCACTTTATAAACACTAGTATGGGAAATATACTTCTCACAACAAATGTGAAAACATCAAGGATAATATGTAGTACGAAAAATGCCAACCGGTTGACTGCACGCCAGTTTCTGAAGATTTTTCATCTTCGGCGTGTTCATTTTCAGATTTTGCAGCATTTTGTGTGGTGTTGCGCTCGAGTTGAGCTTGCTTTGGTGGATCGATAACTATTTGTGGTGTTTTGCTGTTATAGCCACCTGTTGCCTCTTTGTATGCAGAAAGACTGGACAACTAAAATAGATGCAAACAGAAACAAAAAATGCAAATGTATACATTTCACACATTATGCACATTTGATGTAACACAAATTGACTGATCTGACTCACTTCACTTTCTTGAGTTTCAGAAGCAAACTTGGCTGTGTCAGTACCTGGCAGTGGGTGCACAGGTGTGGGGCCACCTGACCAAGCAGGCACATAATGCCCAGGTTCAGGCTTATGGCCTACAATGATTTAAAAACAAACTCATTTGATTTAAATCGCAAGGATGCACCGTTAATATCAATGACAAACATCAAATGAAATCTATCATGTGACAATGAAAAATAATTGCAAAAATCAATTCGAAATATGCAAAAGAAAAGAATAATGGAATGAATAAAATCATAAAAGTGAAAAAATACAGCTTTCTAACCTATAGTTGGGGTTCTATAGCGTAGAAACCCATCTTTGGTGCCATTCAGATAATACTGCACACACTCCTTAAACTTCTGGATTAGGGTATTGGCCTTAGCTGCACCAGCTCCACTAGTAGTGTTGCTGGTGCCAAAAATCTGAACTGCGATAGCATCGAGATTATCAATGTCAGGCAGTGTGCGAACAAAGTCACAGACTGCCTTGATGTGAGCATCATTGGATGACTAGAAGAGAGATTGGGTGAATAAAATGGTGAAAATTTCTCATTTGAAGGAACTAAGTAAATTTCTACAATAATCACCTTTGCCTTATTTTCCAGATTAAGAGAGGCATAAAAGTCGGCCAACTCTTCTTCTGTTAAAAGGTAGTTTCCCAAAAGAGCTGCAAAAACGCAGAACCGATTGGGATTCAAGTCGAGCCGCTTGGCGACTTCATCTAAAATGAATTCTTTTGTTTCTAAAGAACCCTGAAAAATAAAAATGGGCTGAATGATTGTGCAAATGATGAAGCAAATGATTGTGGTACAGTAACTCTCGATCAGTTAGCTTTCATATCAGAAAAACAATAAAACATACATTGAAACTAAAATTGATGTCAGTGTACGCATAGGATCACTCTAAATAACAATGTGAATAATAAAAGCAATTACTAAATTATTTTGTAAATAGACAATGATGATTGATGTCTGATTGTTATCAACAATTATGTTCACTAGCTAGTCGACACGCATAATTAATCTTTGGCAACTTTAAAAACCTGGAAAAGCCAACGAATCAGTTGATACATGTACATATCGGTAGACACTTCAAATTGCTCTTTCAAAGCGCCTTGCAAATTTTATTCCATGCAGAACAAGGGAAAATTAGTTTAGGTAGGGGGTCATCTTCCTAGACAGTGTTTACAGCTTTACTACTAAAGTGTCTGGGAATGAGGAAACAAGTAACCCTGCAACGCTATCATCGCAAGTAAAAAAGAAAAACAATAGTTAATGTCTTCAATACAGGAAGTTGGGCTATAGCACATTTTTGATACCAGCGATAAGCGATTACTACAACAATCATAACATAAGTTACAATAGCAGCAGGTCTTCTTCAATCAGTGCATAGCCTACTGTACATCACCACTGCTTGTTTGAGACAGATCTAAATTCTAAAATAGGCCCTAGTGGTCCAATGGATATATGAGAAAATGTGCTCCTTTGATTGGTAGTATAACGTGAATGGGCTCATTTATTTAAAACCAAGCTCTTAGTATGGCTTTATTGCACTCATGTATACCAGAAATTAATAAAATTATCCCTTGTATCTGCCACTGAATTTCAAAACATCGATCTTAATAACAATTATTCATAATCGAAATATAGTCCATTTCTCTAAGGGAAACTGATGACGCTCCTTGCAATTCAATTTTTGCCAGTAATAAATATGAACGTAGAAAACAGCAAAAATCCCCATTGTCTAGCAGGTATAGGCGTCAACAGTGTGATATTTTACGAGGTTTCAGGATTGGAAGAAACAAAATCCAGCATTAGACCTTGAATGATTACCAAAGCAAACACAACAAAGATGCTTTCTAAATGAGGTTCAACTGCAGGTCTATTAGCTGTCAATTCGCAGCTTCTAAGAAGACTTCAGTAAATATCGATCTGAACAGATCGCAAATTAAAATCGTCTATTCAGTCTGCCATCCAGTCTTTTAGTGGGACCTACATTGCATCGCTAGCTTTCAACCTATTGCTAGCTGCTGGCAAAAAAAACCCGCATTTCACGATAATCTAAGTGGCTTGCCATTTCCAAGTAATATCAGAGACCGTTACCCCTTTATGTCTAGCCCACATGGATTCAACTGTGCATCAACCTCGGTTACTATTTCAAGGCCCAGGTGACGTCATGGCTAGTTGAAACTGCATGAATTTAAACCCTTCGGCAGGGCAAACAATCAGGTTCAGTAATCCTGTAAACCAAACAACAAGGCCAGATTCTATTACATGTAGATGCCTATGTGTTGTGCTGATTGAGCTGAGAATCTGTCCACTAACAATGTAAAAAACGTTCCAGAATACTTCAGTCATTTCGCAACTAATGTACTAGTATTTAGACCTCACTTGTGGTTTGCACCCTGTACCAAAGCATACCAGGGTTCATTCCAAAATTTGTAACTTCATTTCCCCGACTTTCCCTGACCAAATCTAATCAATTCCCCTGACTTATCAAATAAAAAATATCACATGTAGGTAAAATTAACTTTATTTTCCACACTTTGCCCATTCAAGTACATGCATCTAATATGCTTAATTTTTTTCACATGAATATATCTTATACGTTTCACAATTTTCATTTAATATTTTTAAAAAAAATTCGCATTTGAGAACGACGCAGGCAAAAGTTTACAAAAACTCGACCACAAAAAAATTCTAAAACAATTATATGGCTGTTACATGTAAAATTAACATGAAAGCAATGCCTGCAAATAAACATTTAAGAGAACACCGTAGGCGAAATTTTTTTTTAAAAAATGTAGTCCTAATGCAATTTTGATGACATCCTTAGAAATATTAATAATCAGTCACACAATTGAAATTAATTTTTTTTGAAAGTTTTCCCTGACTCCCACCTGAATTTCCCTGACTTTTTTGGGCAAAATGTCCCCATTTCCCTGACTTTTTGAGCAAAGTGTCAACATTTCCCTGACTTTCCCTGACGGTATGAACCCTGCATATAGAGGGCCTGTATAGAGCTGACTTGGCACGACTCAGTCACTATTATCAGTAATTCTACTGTCAAGCAATTCAGAATATGAACTTACTGTACACATACAGTAGCAACTTATGAATTCTAGACAAATTCAATTTCATCCAAATAATCCTGTGATTCACATATATTCCTATTATCAGTCGCCTTTATCCTAGCATAAACTATACAAACTTCTTTTATAAAACAATTTAAGAAATGCTCATTTATGCCAGTTATTTAGACCAGTGAATAGATCTGCTAAACTAAGAACAGAGAAGCTGTCATAAATTTAAGTATTGCAAAGGCAATTTCTAGGCTGCAAAATGTAGGTTCTATTCTCAATTCTAATTGCAGGAGCACCAAGGATTATTTCTTCACTGAATATTAGTGTGCTTCTGTATACTCTGTATATAGGCTAGTTCTTTCCAGAAGCAGATTACAGCTGTTTTAACTGTCAGATTTTTCCACTTCTGTGGAAGATACACTGTACAACCAATGGGGCGAGATAGAAAAATCCAGGCTCCATAGCTTCTGCCTATAACTCCACTGCTACATGTACTAGAATACAGTAATTAAATTGCACTTAAATATAGCGATAAACCCGTTTTTAACTAAACGTCGAACAGCTGGCTAGTTTGCCCTTTTAGCACCATGTTTTTACTTCGAGTTTAAGAATCCACATGGCACTTTCATACTCATTCGACCTTCTTCATTTATTAAAATTCTCAATTTACGAAATATTTGATATATAAAGAGACCTGAATGATTTTCAAAATTAACATTTTTCCAATCTGTCAAACACGTTTAATATGAATGATATGCAAAATGGAGAGTGCAAAAATCATTAATGAATAAAGCTAGCTCAAAAACAGCTACTCCCACACCTCATGGATTTAAAGACAATAAAATGAAGGCACATCACACTATTGCATATAAGCAGATTATAACCTTGCAAATACAATAATACCATACGATTTTACCACCAAATCGCATTATTTCATAATGTGCAAATATCCCAGGCAGGTTTCAAAGCAGATATTGATATTGTCTTCATTTTTCTTAAATTTAAAACTTACGGTTGTTAGACAATAATTATGTATGAAAGATTATAGCTAGTGCCCTAATAGGCACTTTCTGCCCCAAGGGACAAAACAAACCTGGCATGCTATCTCGCCTCGTATCTGTTTAATAAACAGTTTCAGACATAAACTTTATCAGCTTTAAGTCTTAGCAGGAACGAATTGTTTACAGAAACAGACTAGCTTATAGGTTAATGGGAAATAAAAAAAGCGAATGATACATCCGATACATCCTGCATTTAAGTTTTAAAATACCCATGGTACTATCTCCAGCCCGAGGCAATTCACATCCGTTGCAAACACGATAACTTCTAATGCCAATGCAATTTGGCATTTGCCTGGATTGACAAAAAACATTAGTATAGAGGGCTTTTTTCAAGCGCAATTCCATGACAAACATGATGTCAAGCAGAAATTGCATATTCCTCTGACATTCCACATTGCAATCTCTCAATATCGCTATAATTGGGTCACCTATTTCAGCGTGCCAACATTTATATAACTGATTTAAGGTTTGACTACCATGTAATGTCATGAAGCCTTTTGCATACCTACAACATGGGAAACAATTACATTATGTGATTCTCAAATATCATTTTTCCTTTGTAAGCTTAGTCAGACATTTTCACATTTCTATTGTGCAAATCCTGCCTATAAATTCACAAATCAACAATAGTAGGTGGCACAAAATCTTGAAAGTTAACAGTTTTTACTGACTCCTGATTCACGCTTAACAACACACTTTGTATTGCATTTTTTTTTAAAAAAAAAAAAAAAAGCTCAACAAGATCAATGTTAAGAGAAATTAATGGAGAAGCTCACAAGCTCTTAACTTACCTTGTATGTGAGTTTAAGTTGCTCTGAAGAAAAATAGCGTGGTGGATCAAAGATAGCATATTCAGCATCTTCAGCCATTAGTCCATGGAAATTATTCTCCCTACAATATGCAATTACTTCTTGATGGTGATCGTCCATTGTGCAGACGACTGTGATGTTTAGGTGTCTAAGTGCCATCCTTAGACATGTTGTTAGACACACTGGAGGAATCCACCACACCTTGGGTGGTGGAGTGCCTTTGATTTCAACATGCTTTAAGACCTATTGAATATAAAAGTTAATTCTGTCATTTATTAAGGTACAAATTTTAAATTTAATTACAGTGTACAGGCAATCAATTTTTTTTCATCAATGGGGTACTGGCTGTATAATTCATTTTTTTCCATTAAAGACTAACCATGTCTCAAGATTTTAATTACATGTACTAATATGATGGAGGTAATCTGATAACTGTGCAATGCAGGAACAAAAAACTGCCCCAAGGGCCAGTGAATTACCTTGCCTACAACTATCAGAAGTAGGCTATAATTCATGACTGCGACAATTAAGCTTGAGATTTAACAATGCAATATGATATCAAGGCTACTTCAAAAAGATCAATTAATTTCATCGATTCATTTTCACGTCAGGATCACCAGTTAAGCACATGTCTACACCTGGATAAGATAGTTTTCTGAGCTTGGCCATAGCAGCCCTGTCACATGTGCAAAAACAAATTCCATGAACTGCTGATGCCACATCACATGGCTTGAGCACAACTCTGGAATCTCAAACACAGTAGACCACAGAGCACCCTGGCTCGTAAAATTAGAAGTGGTTGCAAATTAGGACCTGATATTGATCTCGAACTAGTCTATAGTACAGCAGCATTGTTATAGATAGGCTATAACATTTATTGAAACCTACACCTGTATGCATTTATTTGTCTTTTAACCACAAGGTCAGTTTCTGCACAGTTCCTCCAAATTTGACAGAAAGCGCAAAGAAATCACCCAAATAACCAAAAACTCCATAAAATCCACTAAGAAAAGGAAAACTCGAATATATGATAAATGTCAGTCACCAAAATTACTGTAAAAACATCTATGCCGCACCAAACCTACATTTAAAAGCAAGTCTGGTATTAAAGCAAGAAGAATGCTACGTTTACATCAAAGTAAGTACATGTAATGAATGCAAGTATGTTTTACCTATAGATAAATCTGATTTAAACCTGTTTACATGCATGCAGTTCTCAGATTAATGTAACTTAAAGTCTGCAAACGTTAGGACTCTCCATTTGTTTTCTCAAAAAGCAAAAGAATTCTTGGTTGGTTGGTTATAGGATTTGCCTATTTGCGCGCACAAGGGCCTATCACCAACGCCAGGGGGCAGACCAGCCACCTGAAAATTTTTCCTACAAGGGGGAATACGCCCCCCTGAGGGGGTAAGAATTCTTGGATGCATTTAAACTCAGTTGTATAACCCAAACAATTTCTCTAAAACGAATCATACTAACGAGGTTCTGGCATCTAATCAATTAAGCATTTCTTCTGTACACTTGACATGATAGTGCGAGCTGCAAAGCTTATAGGAAATCCAAGTACCCTATTCGGACTGGTTGCACTTGTTGCTGATAAATTGTTGCCACTCAAATCTCTAATTGATAGCCCTGACATTCTCTCACAACTTTTCAGTCATTTCCCTGACATTTTACATTCCTAGCTCAGCTGACTTTCCAGTAGGAACAATGCAAGAAAGTTCAACCATGTCAAAAAACAGAATGCACAGTCGTTGGTCCCAACTCTTGACCTATACTACTGGCACTAAATGAACAGTTCACGGAGTAGGGCACGTAGTCTCAAGCAATGAATTTTACCGATTTGAACGGTCTAAAACAGGTTGAGGAATTGTTTTTCGAACAAGCTCAGCGCCATACAAAACAACGACAAAACTACATCCCACCACCCTGGTTGTAGCGCCACGCCTGAGCACAAGGCCAACTAGCAATCCTCTTCAATTTTTAGCCCTTTTTTTATCAAGTCCCACGATCGACTGAACGTGAATTTCACATTTTTAATCATTATTCCCAGCTCAACGAAATCGTACCTGAGAGATTTTCTTCCTTTCATCCTGTTGCGCTCGCACCCATTCCTGCATGCGTTGCGACTCCAAGCTGCCGTTGAAAAAGACGGCCAATTCGATGTTGTTGTTTTGGATGGTTTGGATCAAAACGGCCAGAAATTGTACCATGCGATTCCACTGTCCCCCGCACACCCAGTCGGAGAAATAGCCCCCGTACAGACGGTCCAAGCAGCATTCTCCGTCCACGACAAGGCAAAGTCTGCCGCTGTTGTTGTTGTTTTGCCGTCCGTTTCCATTAGGTCTCGACCGTCTCGATACCCCCACGCTTCTCGCTATCTTCAACAAATCCACGGGCACGCAAGCGGTCGGGCAGTGAGTTTCTATAAATTTCTGGAAGGCCTGAATGCCCATGTTCGCGGCCGGTACTCACATAGATTTGGAAATGATGGCCAAAATACGCACGGTACTAACACAATTGGAAATTAAGAAAGACAAAGAGCATCAAAGCTTAACATGTGCTTCCATGATGGCTACGCGTACAAGGAAAGCCGGCAACCGGTAACGCCCCCTAGCAGGCATCCTGGAATCAGATTTGCACGAATTTTTGCAAATCGAATGGAAATTATATTTCGCTGAGAACGGGCTTATGGAGAGCGCTGAGATTGTCCAGTGAAAGTGTTCGGGCTTTTCTATTTTCTTTGAATCTTCATTGTTTGCATAGTGTCGCCATATAGCGGATGGTCGAAATCTCGCCTTTTGAGGACCATACGGAAAATACAAACATTTTATACTGTGTAGCATGCGTGCAAATCCTGTGCGTGGGATTTAAACGCTGAAATATGGTGACTTATTAAAAATGCTCTAATCTAATTGAGTAAATAATGGCAGCAGCCCCGGGCATTAAAAAAAAGCTTATAAGTGAAGCCAAAGTGTCTGCGGCAGCCATATTGGGGCACACAAATAGCGCCGTGTCCACCAGTGATCATGGTGTCGACATTCATTATTTTAATTTAAAAAAATCAATAATAAATTGTACGGTTTACATTATATTTATAAATGACAAACAGTGCTTAAGCGAATGAGTTTAGAAAATCTTATCTGTAAAATTTAGTAAGAACATATTGGACAATGATGGAAATGCTAATATTCGGCGATTTTCATTCCTCGAGTTTGAAGAAAACTGGTTGATTCAGCTCAGCGAAAGCAAAAAAGCATGTTTTGAACGCTGAATATAATGATAGTGCACAAATAGGGCATAGCTTGGAAAATTATCTTCGCTTTCAATAGCATATGCGTCACCATGGCAACCACCATGGTTCCAAAAACCTGTACCAGCATGTATCGAGCTTTGCAGAGAAGCATGCTGTGTAGATTCAACTCTAAAAAAATTGCAGGAAGGCTGTTATTTACTCATTTCAAAGAACGACATCGACCCGGGCCGTTCTTTTTATCCCGCTGAAAATCAAAATCATTTACTTGCTTCAATTTTATTTTAAGTACCATAGCCGAGATAATACTTCCCTGCAAAACTCTATGTATTAGACCATTGGGAAGTTCTGTCACGTTCAAATATTATGTGATCCCTTTTTCGCGATTTTCAGACCCCATATACATGTATAAATGATGACATAATCATTGAGGAATACTGTTTAGATATATTGATGCGAATAAAATAAAAACAACGCTGTAAGCGAATTTTTGTGTGCAAAAGTTAATTGATCACCAATGATGGGATTTTAAGCCGACGATGACGTCATTTGGCTCTCCCCCCTCGATCATTTCCCCGTCATCATGACAAAAAGCCCAAACGTCCTCACCAAAGATAAAAATTTCGATAAATGTCTTAAATTTGATTTGTCGGAAAACTTTTTATAACATGCATCAAATCCAAGCGTGCTTGTGTAATTGGTAATCAATTAAAATAATTGATCAGATTTTAGTACTTCGAGTTTGGTGCAACGCGTCAAAGACGTCCATATCGTTAATATTAATGCTGTTGAAGACATCGCAGAAGTAAAAAAATATATAAAGAGAAACGTTGTATGAACAAATAAAAGCCTGTCAGGTGATAGAAATACAGTAAGTGCATCGCGTGATGGATGACCATTTCATCCTGGACGAAATCCCAGATGAGGATGCTGAGAACTGAGAAGATGCAGCAAGTGGCGCCAAGTATCAGCCTGGAGGCTCTGACGTCATTGTCCCAAATCAATTGCGTTTATTTCCAAGCATCCCTCAATACGCAGTCTTGAATCCACCCAGATGGAGCAAAATGCAGAAGAATAAGCTGTATCCAGGCAACCCGCATCTCTCGTTGAAAATCCACTGCCTGCCTCTCTGCAAGCGCCAATAAATGCCATCCATTTCACCCCATCATGGATAAAATACAGCTTGCATCCACATCGACTTAAAATCGTAAATTTTGACTAAACATCGACTGATTTGGGTCGTGCTACATGCAGCTGCTCGTTAAAACGGACCTCGAGCAATAATTCGAGGTTAATGTGAGGGGAGAAAGCGTCGCCCACATTGTGCACTCAACTGATCCACCAGAAATAGTCAAGATGTTCATAGAGGTAAGTCAGATTGATGCTTGCCTGATTTATTCGCATCTTTGCATACCAAAAAACAGCTGAATTTGCTGATTTCAACTGCATAAATATTGAAGGAAATGGTTTCCAGGGAATTTCGCTCGGGAATATCAAATGCGTGAATTATTTCAATTGAAAAATTTGCGAAGTACGACATCGATGAGGAATGGAAATACTTTTTGTTTGGCAAGCCTCACTCTGCCATTATAGATTTTAAGCAAATTAATATACATGTACAAACCACCTCAGGTTATACAGCACAAACTGGGATTTTTAGAGGGTTTTTATCTTACTTCTTAGTTTGTTTAGTAATACTGAAGAAAGCGTTTCCAGACATCAATAAATTCAAAAGACTTCCCAAACCTATCTATGCCATTATCATGATGAGGCGTTCTGGTGCTCAACTAGATAAATATCGCAAAAAAAATTCCTGACTTGAATTACAGCACCTGGGTACCGCAAGCTGATGCAAAAATAAATAGGAAGCTTTTATACCTAATAAACACTTGGCAGAAACTAAATGTATATTTTCGACATTTCTTATACTTTTGATTATGGCCCAGGATAACAACAAAATTTATTCCAATGTTAGGCAGGTTTGATTTCTGCACCGTCAATAACCACAAAAATATGGAAAAATTAATAATCAGCAAAACTTAACTTGGCACTTCAAAAATAGTGCCTCTAAGTTGGTGAAGTTTGACTTTAATTAAAGTTATTTAAGATTACACTATGTAATCATGCATTGCTAAAAACGTCACCAGATTTGATCAATTATATTGGGCATAGCCCAAAAAAGGTTTGTCGTGGAAAAAATGTTTGTTCTACACCTGTCACAGTTCACAGACATCATAATCACTGAGTCACAAAATTGCACAAATAGCCTAATCGAACCACACGTGGAAATCTTCGCCTAAACACCCTAGAAATTAACGTAGTTCGGTGTTGTAACAATGTTTTTTTTGATATTTTTATTCATGTGAGTTCTAAGCCTTTTGGAACGTGTGAATTTATATAATTGCAAACTATTATGGACTCATTGTAGAAATTCATTGGGGCAGTAAGAAGATGGGGAATGCCATCATCTGTTGCGTTTATCATCATTTTACTCTTACCATACGGTAATATGTGGAGAAATACCCACTGTGGTTATCCTCCCAACCCATAAGCAAAAGTGTGTGCATGGCTTGGTAGTACAGCTCACTCTTGAAATAATTATTTGGTACATTTAAGTTTGCAAACGAGTTCAATCCAAGTTGTAAGCATGCAAGCCCATTTTCTTGTGCCATGCATTTTCACTCACAAAATAACGTTATCTTATGCACAGGTGACGCAATAAGTTGTTACACTTGCAGTTCACGGAATCAGACTGACAAGAATTGCCATGACCCATACAATCCGGCTAGCAGTAAATATAGCGAGAACTGCATGGTCCCCAAGCAGGGGCACATTGGCAATTTTCCTGCAAATTTCTGCCTCAAATTAATTGGAAAGGCAGGTAAATTGCAAACTTGCCCAAAGACATAATATTATGCTATAACAGACTAACTACATCATGGTAATGCCTTTTCACGATAATTGCAGAGAAAACAATGGAGGAATTGGTAATTCGCGCATGTATTATGGAGACAATGGACAACCAGTGTGGAGTTTTCAAGTTCCAAAACGATAGCTATCTGGGTTGCATTCTCACTTGTGATTACAACGGATGCAACGCAGGAAGCAAGCTGAACCCAACTTCTTTCACGGTGCCCTCGCTTATTGCTGCACTGTGCTGGGTGTTCTTGCGCTGATTCATATCATGGTAATTTTCCATTTTAGCACATTTCTGGTGACGGGAAAAATTTGCTTTTCTTCATTATATGTATTATGCTAGTTTAAGTTTGAAAATATGTAATTAAAATATCATTCTTCTAATAAAAATAAAAACTACTTTAATCTCGTTTCACGCTTGTCGTGTACTCTTCTCAATACTGACAACAAAAACCAACAAGTCAGAAGATGCAACGTTAACATTCGGTTTTGCTTTCAAATGCTTGTATAAACAATTTTCATATGGGTTCTCCAGGCGGACTTGATGCAAGCGAAACTAATCTCATACCAAATATTGTGTAAAAATAAAAATTCGATTTATTTCAACCCTACCCATGCAAGTTCTACAATTTAATCCAATAACAATAGATTTTTTTTCAAACGGTGCAAACCTTAGCTTGCAGTGTCACATATTTAAATTTTTCGGGCAACTCAACATTTTTAACTAAGCATCACTTTACACAAATTTGTCCATATTTCATGCCGAGCTTTATTGAGATGATAAACTAAAAATGAAAATGTGACCAGAACAAACTGGAATGTGTTTTGAAAATGAAGTCAGAATTCTGCTAAATACATGTACATGTTTTTTGTTAATCAATTTTTTTCTTGGCAGGAGAAGAGCAAAAGTTAAAAATGTCATACACCTGAAAATTCTCCTTGAGCAAGCTAGTTATTGTTGTCCAAGTTTCGTCGAAATGTAGCTTATTGCAACCATGACTATAAAATACTCGTACTTGCTTTCTCGTCATTATGTATTGAGCTGTAAATTATAATTTACCTAATGTAACAAATGTCCACGCTTTACTAGCTTAATGTTATTTAAGACATAACTTTCAAACTTGAAATTTCAGTGGCATGCATGAAAATATAAATTTTTCACTGAATTCCTTAAAATGCAATTTGGCAAGATCCTTTCTCTTGCAAAGGGCATAAGTCAAACTATCACTTTGCTCTCATGCGTCGACATGTTTTTAAGCTCATTAAGATAAAACATTATGCAAACGCAAGAAGATTACCTACCAGGTTTACTCTTAAAATAAGTTAATGCTCAAGAACTGCGAAAAATCCCACCCTCAATGACACTATGTGAAGCAAAATGACATTATTCCTTAGAGTGCAAGATATGCGCACGACCAGAACTAAATATTAGCATGAAAAAACATTTGAGTGAGCCCAAACGCAATCTTTCATCAGTGCAATCCGAGAATCACTAACAATTTAACTACTACTCGTTCTTTCGCTCTCAAATCCAGGTTCTCAGTCTGATCAGCATTACAAAAGGGGACAATTACACCATATGAGAATCAATACAAAAGACAGAGCACAATTTCCCATCAACAGATTTAGCAAGCCCATACAGTAATCTCTAGATTGTGTCTCTATGTTTCCAAAATTCTACACCAATATTACCTTTTGAGACTGCATTAATCCTCTTCCATTGGTTCTGGCTCTGGTAGGGGCGCGTCACAAGGATCCATGTTGATAAGCACGCACGCAGTTTCTTCAGGAGCACAAGATTTCTCAGGCTGGACAGAGCTCTCCGGAATCGAACTGGTTTCTTCGCCAGAATCCTTCCCACTGTCTTGTGGCGATGTGACTACAAATTCTGTGGTGGGCGCATCTGCCTGCGAGGTAGAGTCTGGAATTGGCCCATCACCCGATTCTGGAATGGCATCCCCTTTAAATGCTGCGGAATCGGGGTCAACTACTTCATCAGATTCTTTTTCATGGAGCTGACCCTCACTGCAGGTGGACACCTGCTGGCTGTTGCTTGAGTCTATGGAAGATGAGCAAGCATTACTATTAGAGGACATGTACGAAAGCTAGTGTCCTGCTTGAAAACATTTGGAAATATTAGACACTAGCAAACGTATAAATGGGTATTTATAGATCGTGAATATCAACCAATCAATCAATTGGGATTGCATGAGAAATTTTCACCGAGTTGCAAGTTTGAAAATGTGCTAGGATATCACTGTCAGGCATGTGGCCAGTTCGTGTACAATTTTCGCATTTTTTTCACATCCAAGAATCTGACATTTTTCACATTTTTCCACATGCTTTTTCATATGGTTTTTCCCCGCATTTTTTACACACTATTTGTAAAAACTAGCTATTTTAAGAGCTTTAACAGTGCATCTCAAAGTACAGGGTGTGACCCACCAACAATATTGAGAATGCCATAGGTAATTTTTTTTTACAAAACTAGACCACTTGCTTTTCTAAAAAAATTGTATGGTGTAAAATTGAATATCAATGTTTAAGAGAACGCCATTGGCGAATTTTTTTTAAATCGACCAAAAATGGATTTCAAGTGTTTTCATTGAAATGATTTTTTAAGACATAATGCATTATTTTCAAGATTCTTATAAATACTAGATTTCAAAAGAGCGCTACAGGCATGAACAGAGGGGAATTCCTCAGTTTTAAGTTGGATTTATTGTGAAATTAATTCCCAATGAATTTTTCACATAAATTGCCATTTTACCCAATTTTTCATATTTTTCATACTGGTCACATGCCAACAATGTTTGTACATGGGTTCGTCAGGGTGCACTTTTACAAGCTCAGCAATACTTTATAAAGTAGTATAGATTGTCTACCATAGATCATCTACCACATTTGCAAAAAATAAATAGATAATAGTAATGGAATAAAAATAATATATAGGCAAATCAATATAATATATACAATGGTTGGTAAGACTCAGAAAATACAGCTATAGTTTACTCACCAGAAACAATATTATTGTCATTCAAATCGGAACTGGGCTGCCCTACTTCCGGTGTGCCTTCTTCGACGGTACTGTTGGATTCGGCTTCTGCGTTATCAACCTTTTCCTCATTTGGTAGTTGTGGAGGGACTTTTTCTGTGCATGCAAAATTTCAAAACAAGGTTATCACTTGGCTCTCCATCCTTCTAGAACCGGAAAAATATCAAATTTACCTTCTGGTCCCTTTACTGCATCTTGAACTGCATCCGAAACACTTGGCTCCGGAATCTCCTGCTCCTGGGCTTTGTTTGATTCAGGCGTTGATGACGACGATATAGCTGTTTCCATGTCTTCGTTTAAAGCAGATGCACTGTTCTCCCCTTTGAAAGTCTCGTTTTCTTTGTTGACAACATCAGATTTAAAATCAATACATTCGCATTCAAAGTAAAACAAGCACATCGAGGGTGGTTACCCTGATTTATTTCATTTCATCCTCCAAACCATGTTTGATAACCCTGATTTTCATTGTAATTACCTCCATCAGCAATTGGAACACCGTCTTTAGGGATAAGAATCTGGCTGCCAGGTTCCTCAGCAGACTCAACTTTGGTCTCTTCATTAGAATCCACGAGAGAGGGAGGACTCTGAACATTTCCATTTAATGAACCAGTTGTCTCACTCACTCCATTAACCAGTGATGAAGATTCACTGTCCGTTCTTTGCCTATATCGCAGCAAATATACATTAGTGAATAGACAAATACACTTCTTGGCATATAAGATACAGGAGTGGTTGGATTCTTACCGTTTGCAAAGCGGTTCAATGGTGCTAACGACTAAAAGGTCCTTTTCCAAGGCGCGCATAAACTTGTCTACTCTTTTGTAATGCTTGTCCGGACACATAACCAACTCGCATAATCGCTGAATTGTGAATGGCGCCCTGTTTAGTTAACAGAAAACACTATTAGATTATGCAATACATCATCAAACTGTGTGTTAAATACTGACCCAGAAAATTCTTCCACTGCATTTAGTAGTTTTGCACGCATGTCATCATAGTTAAATTTTTCTACATTAGGTGAATAGGCTAAATCCTTAGCGGGATATTCTTCATTAAATTGTTTTATGACTCGGTCCAGTTTATATTTAAATAAAGGTTTTAATTTGGCCCAAGTAAATCTGAAAAACAAAATAAAGAATGTGATCAAACCTGCAGGCATGAAATCTTCCTTACGTAGAAGCTCGTCAAAAACTAAATCTGTAATTGAGATTAAATATGCCCAAGACAATCACACAAAGAGACAACTGCAATGGATTAGTTTAATGAGTTTACCTAGCCTCATCTAAAATCATGGCAAACGTTTTCAGCAAGCTTGTAAAAGTAACTACGCAATGTTGAACGTCAATGCAGAGATTTTAAACGAAAAAATTATATTTTGAAGGCATGAAAATCTTGATGAAAACATTATAGACACAGCAATAATACAAATATTTTGTCATTTTAGCATTTAAGCTGTATTTATCCATTGCACATTTACAACACAATTATATTTACACAATCATCCATGGTAAAAGGAGAAGGACGATAGGGTGCAGACCGTATCCTTTCTATTTATATAATCTGGTAAAGTTATATACATGTACCTCAATTTGCATGCTATTGAGACGAAAAACTGATACCCAGCAAAGGGCACAAAGAATTATCCAAGGACTCAAATTATCTTCCATGCCAAGAAATGTTTGCACAAATCGCCATAAATTTAACCCTCAATACCAATCCATAAAATCGGTCTACACGCCTGGAGCAACTAAGAAAACAACAGCAACTTGGCCTGACCACATAAAATCAATCATTCGAAAGAGCCATCTCTTAGTTAAACAAGAGGTCATTGCCCAAAAGTTGAGGTCATCTGACTTTATAGGCTATATGGCCTGCATTTATATAGACTATAGTTACCCACTTGACTTATGTACCACGTTGTGAGGTATTTAATAAAGGCCTATACACTTGTGCATTTCAATAAATGGTAAGGATCTAACAATATTGTTACATAATGAACGACGTACACTTGCCAAACGATACCGGTTTATTGAAAAGTTGTATAGGCAAACACAGATAAAGAATAGGGGACGCTTATATGCATGTACACTATATGACAAAGATCACGGGAAAATTGGGATTTATAGAGCATGTACCATTCCTAATTCTCAGCAGCAAAAATAATGAAATCTTGGAGCGAACATTCATTCGAAAACCATCCACGCGCGTAACGTTTGCTTATCTTTTTTACTTACATTATGTCTCCACTCTTGCCAATTAAAAGCAAATAATCTTCAAGAATCGGTGGTATTTCTGTTGGTTTCTTCTTTTCGAAATCTGCAATTCCCAAATAAAATTTCACGTGAGATGTGCTACGAGACACAAACAAAGAATGCCATTCCAATGTCAGCCCGAAATTTGGATAGCGAATATTAATGGTTTACTTACTGTTTAGCTCGTCAAATATGTTCTCCCTGCTAGCGTGATCCATAGTTTACTAATTAAACACTACCATAAAGCAAAATTAATCGAAAAAAAGCCCTTGCAAAAGAACTTCACTAGCCTAGCTACAACACCACCTAATCACACCGACCGCAATTTGTAGCGTCCGAAATACAAAAATAGAACGAATTTAGCGAAAGGCAAGTGGCGCCACCCGGCGATGATAAGACGTAACAGAAAAGGGGAAAACAAAAAATTCTTACTTATGAAAAAAAAAATGGAATAATTTATTTAAATAAACATCAATTAGTCCTATCAACACAACGTTGGCAATATTGCACCGGATGACTATTTTTACCACATTAGTTAATTATACAATAATTATCACCGTCTCTGGTATTGCAAGCCTTGAAGGAAATGTCGAATGGAAAACGGGCACGAATAATACATTTTCCAGCAACTTCCTTTCCGACGACCGATATCTTCTGCCTTCAAATATTCGATTAAAAATGTGCGGTCTTCCAGTGTCCTCCTTGGCCTGCGTCAAAATTAAAGTAAAAAAATCATTTTAAAATGTCCCCATACTAAAATTTTAGGTAAGATGTCATAAAAGAAAAGCATAGATCATGGTTTGCGAAACATTAGTAACATGAAAATCCCCAGGTTTTCCAAGTTAAAAATGTGTTTTCGCTTGATCTTTAGAGTTTTTCCATCGGCTAATATAAAGTAAAGAGTACCCGCCCTTTAATATAAATAATGTTTTTAATCAATATGGACACTGACTATAAGTATGGAATTTGAACAATAAAGGAATTCACAGAACATCGAAGTATTAATGCCCTAATTACATTTTTATTTTTATTTGGAGTACTGAAATGCTCGGAATTTATTTTAATTTGGAAAATTTCGATATTGTCATAATGAAGCTAAATAGAAGGAACCATATCTACCATATTGGGGGTTTCGTTCCTTGTTCAAAGTGCAACATCAGCAACTTTACATAAAAATCACTGTACACACTATAATCCATATATGAAATATCTTTTGGATTTAAATTATAATTAAACGTTAGGAAATCCCATGACTTACTTTCTGAAAAAATTTCAAAATTTCCCTGACTTTCCCAATCAGTTACAAATCTCCTGACATTCTCAGGTTTCCCAGGTTCTGCGGGAACTGGGGAAGCTGTTAGATCTTCTAGAAAATGATTTACTTGCCAAGAACAATAAATAAATTAAAACCAATAATATGTCGTAAACAGTATTTGCCAATTTTCTTCAAAACTGACGTTTATGTGAACCCCTTTTTCGTTACACGCAAAAATTAACAATAATTTGAACCTCTCATTATTTCATCTCGCAAACCCATCTCTTTCATCACTGAATATTAGGAGGACTTACGTTAATATTAATGTAAGGATTTCCCCGATCAAAGTGAGGTCTCTCATGGGACTTTCGTTGATCTCACAAATAGCCCTTAGAAGACAAGATTTTCCGTCCAAACCCAAACTGCGAAGAGAATCTTCAATGGTGCCAAAAATATTTAACTGTTCATCTTCCAATGATCTGGCACTAAAAAAACAAGAAATAAAATTTGCGTGCAATTTCTGAAATCGCGAAAGTACCGACACCTCTATAGCACGCAAACATAACACTTAATTTAGGCAAAAAAAAACCCTTGGTGTCTCTGATACAATCGAATGCGATTTCTTTCAAAATTTAATGGAGAGATAGTCACTATTTTTTTAAGCAAAACGTTTTAAACTGCCAATTTGTTAATCACTTGCACTAATTAGTAACTAAGCTGAAAAGAAAAATGTTATTAAATTTCGCCTTGGAGTAATTAGCGGCTAACGCTGTCGACCACCACGAGCTGGTCACCAAAGGGTCAATATAAAAACACTGCATTATGTACTCAACCACAAATGGCCATTAATAAATAGTAAAACTTGTCGGAAAAAGCCTTCGGGACGACATTAAAACCATTTTATATAGCCGAAAAGTATCGTAAAACGATGTACTCCAGTGACCGAATAGCTGACCAGTGCACGCACGTGGTACTGACCGGTATTCAGTATTCATATGGACAGAGTAACTATAGTCTTAAAAAAGTGGCACATTCAGGGTGCAACTTATTTGCTATGTAGTTTCCATTTTTCACACATTGCTTAAAGTTTTTTTTAAAAACAAATTCACATTATTAAATCAATGGTCTAATCTAACAAAATATTTACAGTGAAAGAAATATTTCACACTACAGTTTCTCATAGATTCAATTACTGTATTTTATTAGACAGTTTAGAAAACATGAATTCCCCTTTTACTGTGGTTTCGGTAATGCATACATGTATATCAAATCTTTGGAGTTACTGTGGTTAACTTTCCAACAATTGCGCCACGAATTGCTCTCTTTTACCTTTCATTTTGGATTTTTTTCAACTCAATTTATATTTTAAATATACGGCGAAATTTATAACATATCTGTTTTTCGAAGTTTCATACATGTAAATAATAAATTTAGCCATTATAATAATTTCTTAGCGCATAATACGCTCCGAATTTATTTGCATTTTGGGAATAGACTTTAATTCCCTCTTAAAATGTTAATGAATTAGTACACGTTTCTTTGAAATTGACCATCACAATGATCGCATGCAGTATATGACTTTGGCATGGAAAAAGGAAGCGAAAGATTTTAATTGTAACCACATAATATCCCGTGATATTTACAAATTGTCTCTTTTTAACTTTGATGTACATGCACTGCACATTCAATTTTTCGTTACCATAAAACTAGCAGTAGCTATAGAGGTATGGGCTTTTAAGGAAGGGCATAATCCCTGAGCGTCACTTGCAAACTTTCTCACGAATTCCCTGCATATATCAACAGGCTGAATTGATTTACCTCCAACGGCCAATTCCTTCCCTTCTTTTATTTATCAAAATTCCTGTCGTTGTTAGTGAAAACAAACATCTCGATTGCACTTACCCAGAGAGCACCATTCTAGATGTATTGTCGAAAGTGTAGGTAATTGGAATGTTGGCTGTAATGGTTGTGATTTTGGCCAGAGGAATGGTCAGCGAATGAGTCATTGACCACTTAGTGCCGTCCGGAATGTGAAACCAGGACCTCGAAGGGAGCCAAGCCACGGAAAACGTAATTAAGCCACATAACAGCATCAATTGAAATAAACTGCCGATGCTGGAAAAAAATGAAAAATAACGGAAAGATAACGGAAAAGCATGATACAACTGCAATATCATTGGACAGTGCAATTGAAATTTTTAAAAAACGTAATAAATAATGTTTGAAATGTCTACCCTTGGAGGTAACTGTACACCTTATTTCCTGCATTTCTTTTCGAGGGGTCAAGCCCGCGTTTCCCAAAAATAAAAATGCAAACTGTTGAGTATGCAAATATTATGTAAGGTCAACCCCGAATGCACTGATAAACGACACTTCACCTAATTCCGAAAATGGCCCAACTCTGGACAACTCCGGTTTGCCCATATGATAATTCACTTCTCTGTAAAACAACCTGTACTTCAATGGAATTACTATACATTGCATAAAAAATTATGTCGCCTAGGAGTCCTCTAACTAAAAGAAAATATTCTGAAATGGCTCCAATGTGTCCATTGTTCTTAATAATCACGCATACAAAATATGTATACTGTACATGTACAGTATTCCTGCTTGAATCTGGGAAAACACATTGCCGAGAAAATCACAAGTTCACGGTCAAGACCTGCCCTGTTATTGTTTCAAGTCATGTTGTTCATGCTGATTGTTTCTAGCGTTGCAAAATAAACACCATATCGGACTGATGCGTGGTTATTTCAAATATTACATCACTAATATTAATGTACGTCTAGTAGTAGTAACTGACAAATAAACTATTAGATCATGTACACTGTACCTTGAATTTGTTGTCGAGGGATCATCCATGACATATCGTATTAATTAATACAAATTTAAAAAAGAAGTAAAATGATATTTTAAAGCATTACACATGAAATCCATTTCAAATTGAAAATGTTCATGTCACTTGGCCTGCCAGATTCGCTAAACTGATGAAGGGCAAAACAACCCTACATGGTCTTGGGACATACATGCACATGTTTAAGCTTATAAGTGACCAAACATTGCGCATCAAGATGTCGAATGTACATGTAACTGTCCAACATTAGAAAAATAAAATTAATATACCGGTATACACCGGGGTATTCAAATACTGCGAAAATGTGGGATATTTCCGTTAATTAACTCAAAAACCTTTTCTGGGAGGTTGGAAATAACTATATCATAATATGATGAATGTATTCCGAATTTTGGTTATGAATTGCGCTCAGAAATGAATCGTAATGTGGTGTTTTTGACCACACCGGTTAATGGAATCCCACGCCAAACCGAATGGCATAAAAAATCGCTAATAAATCTAGCATCTGAGAGTAATAAAATTATCCATACAGACTTACATGAACATGTTTCCGATGGATTTCCCCACAGCGAGCATGTTAACCATAGCAATCTCAAACTGATTGCGAGGACAAGATTTCTGGATGCCCACAACCAACAATTCAAGAGCAAATTGAGAGAGAAAAAAACTTGTTAAAAAATCGAGAAACAAAAAAAGATGTCAACAAATTAAAATTGCAAACGAGAACAAGTGGTGACGTAAGAAGGGACGGTACAGTAGGGAGGGGCGAGTGTTACCTCGTGTTTAGGTCAAGACGAGGTACAGTCTCGTGCATGTGGTCATTACCAATGACAGTCACGTTGATGGAGCACGGCCACCACCCATTCAATGGAGCCCAGCTGACCAAATCATCGAACGAACAAAAATCAATAACAACAAACACTAATTGGATATGCGCAAATAATAATTTATCAAAACAATCCACTGAGATAGCAATAATAATGTGAAGTTCAATTTCGGATGTTATGAAGAAAAGCCTCATTGTAAACGAAAGTGTGATTTTTTTCACAGATTTTCACATTCCCGAAGAAATGCATTTTTCTTGGCAGTTTTATCAGTTTTACACTGAAAATGCGAGTTTACTGCCTTTATGACGACGACTAGAAGTGACAAATGCTGAATGTGGATATTACATGTGAAGAAAGTTGTTTTACAAAAGTAATACAATTGCCATTTATTCGAGAAGTGTCTTTTATAAACTCTAATCTACTCCTTTTGGCTTTTTCTCGATCTCGAGCGATCATCGAGATTATTGTAATTAGGCTATAACATTTTTAATCACGTAAGTTTAATTAGTGTCGCTTTTTTCATCCTGCCCACGTGCAGAAAGGTCAGCGTCGAAACTGACCACCACCAGCCACCGAGCACACGTTTTCGGGGCATCGATGCACGTTCTAATTCAGGTTTCTCAGTACTAGGATATCCTAGCAAAAAGGAGCATCGTTTCGATCGGTTTCCAACCGGACCAATATTTAAAAAAATCATGAGGACAAAAGGTTAGATGATTAGAAATCAAATAAAAAAGCGACTCAAGGAACAATCTGTCAATCGAATTCTTCCTCCACAATGAATCACGGACACAGGAAAATATTAATTACAGAATAGACTGAAAGGTGTCGCCCTACAGGTTTGCAGTAAGAGGAATATCTGTGTCTCCTAACGGGAAAACATAAGTGGACACATTTGATTGGTCAATGTTTTTTCGGGTGAATGCCAGGAAAAATGTTAACTATATTAATGAGCTCCACAAGAACTATAGCCAAATCTCACTGGTTGGTTTTGGCGATAGTTCTTTTAGATATAAGGAAATTGTAATGCATATTTACAATGCATTTAAAAACATTAGATAAATACTCAGGGTTCTCCCAGAGATGACATGTTTAACTTCCCTTATAGATATAAGTAGGAGATTGAAGAAATTTTCACAAGGAAACAGCAAATTGAGATAAGTTTTCTTAATTTCTTTTAAAGAATTGGTTGTCATTGGTTGTGCTAACCCATACCTAGCTATGCAAAATCTGTTATTGATTTCTTGAATTTCCCGGACTTTTTCGAAGTCAATCAATTTTTCCTTCGGGTTTTAAAATATCTGGGGGAACCCTGAAACTTGAATAAATAGCAATCCACAAAATTGTTCATATATCGATTTTAGACATCCGTGCAACTGTCTACCCAGCATTTTAAAATTCAGGAAAATTGAAACCTGGTCATTGAAAACCCAAAAATATGACATGCCAAAGTAAAGAATGCTACATTTCTTGCTTGTTATACATGTATATCTCTTTTGTGCTAACCAATAACTAGCTATGCAAAATCTGTTATTGAGTTCTTGAATTTCCCTGACTTTTTTAAGTACTGTAAATCAATTTTTCCTGACTTTTTCCATCTGGGGGAACCCTGAACCTTAAATAAATAGCAATCCACAAAACTGTCCATATATCGATTTGTGGACTTCCGTGCAACTGTCTAGTACAGCGTTATAAAAAAAATTACATGTTCTATCACATGCAGTATTCTGACCAGAAACACGACCATGAACTTTGCTTTCCATCACTAGATGTCGCGGCCAAGCTGGATTGCAAGTCCATTCATTTGGGCTGATTTATCAAACTGTCCAGATTTATGTTCTTGGTTCAATCGTCCTTCCTCTCACTCATCAACAGGAACATATAAATTACATCCAAAATGATCTATCCGCTTTTTATAACGCAGGAGCTGAGAAAGGAAATGGGGCTTCCAAGCGCGTTCCCGGGGTCACCAGTGACGTCACATTATCTTCCCTGAGCACGATTTCCAATCACTTTCCTCGAACGTTCATTTCTCGGAAAAGAATACTAATAAACTCCAAGAGGTTGCCGATTTATTCTGTTTCCCTGCAAGCAATTTGAGAGTTGATAACTTTTAAACACATACATGGATCTTATGTTGAATCATAGATGGTTCAATCGTCCTTCTTCTGGCTCATCAACAGGAACATAAAAATTACATTCTAAATTTATGGATCTTCAATGTATGTTTTTAAAATAAACTTGGAATAAAACAAGACATGGTCATAACCAGATACTCGCGGATAGGTCTCGAAAAAAAAAGTTGGGAGTCATGGCCCTCTGTGCATATTAATAAGTGACTATGATACCTATATTGAAAAATATTGAAGATTGGCAGATAATTAAATAAGTTTCTAAACCATGAGTTGCTCAAACAAATCACTTTTTGTTCAATAATACTTATTTAACTAATGAAAAGTTCCTGCTTGTGACCACCAGCTGAATCATCCTGAAGAAGAAAGCACTGGATTATACTGAAGACACACCAAAGCTAAAACGCGATAATTAACAAACATGGTGCTGGTAATCTCGTTTTCATTGCCGAGTGGGAAAACACAACTTAGGACATACCGAACTAAAATCTAGTGTTACAACCTAGATAACGGCGAAATCCGCGATGATATACTATATACTGTATAGATATTTAAAACGAGATTACCAGGTTTTTCAATTATCGCGTTTTAGCTTGGTGTCTTCAGTATAAGAGGCATTGTCAACGTCACTTTTTTTTGCCTGCTCGGCCTCTATACAGGCACAAAAACAAAATAAATTTAAATTGTGTAATGCACTGCATTAATTGTTCTCAGAATTATTTCTAAAAAAGTTTGGAAACAATCCTATAAAATCGCATTTGATATCACATTGAAACTATATCCCAAAACCCAGCATAATTACTTTCATAAAGATGACTATAAGAGGTCAAATGCGTAGGCGACGTGTACTTTCAAAGAGATCATACAAAACCCATTGTATTAAATGACTGTCTTGAAGGAACGAGCCAAGAAAGAAAATAGTAAACACTGCTGAGGACTGAAACTTTTTAATTTAAAACTTGCTGAATGGTGTCCAGAGCGTGGTTGGACCAAACGATTCATTTTTATTGCGCAAGTACTTCAAATTCCTAACCGAAGATTTACTTTGCAAATTATGTAAACGGAAACGAGATAGCAATTAGCGAACAGCGGCCATAAAAACGGGGGAATGTTTAAATTTGTTCGAGTGCTCTGATCAAAACAAAACGAGAAATCGAGGCGCCCCCAATGAAAATCAGTGGAATATTCTCTTCTCCGATGTCATCAATGGCTCCATTATTTCAGAATGAGAGTTTATATGAATTAAACTTCCTCACCCCCTCATCCTCAATTTGTTAATTTTTTGTGCGTTGAAAAAGCAATAAACAATGTTTAAGCACAGTGTCATCTCCAGCATCTGTCACTATACGTCAAACAGGCAAAAATCTCATTGGAAAACTGCTAATATTTGACCATGGATGACACTTCGACATGGTGCGAACCAGCGCAAGTTTCCCTTTCCTCTCTTTAACCTTAAAAGGTACTGTACTTGAAGCCCTTGATGGTCGCGATTACATAAAAACTCATTCACACACAGTTATAACATATTTTTAAATTGCAAATTGTCAGTTATGTTAATTTTTTTTTAAATTCATGTGTATTAATAAAATAACAGTTTTCCACCTATTACTCTTTCCTTCCTTATGTCGAGTTCTTATTGTTTATTGTTATGTCGAATTGTCAAATATCTATCGAAGTTCTTTCTTTCTTCCTGTTTGTATAATTGGCTGCTGCCCCCGGAAACAGAAGCCAGGACCCAAATGTTGACATCAAGTGCAAGTCTTCCAATTTTACATTGTTAAACAATTTGTAACAATATTCAGAAAAGTTAATACCGACATCAATGTAGCTATGGGTCCATCCATAAAGGACGTCCTGGAATTTTCATGGTTTTTAGAACCCCACCCCCCAGTCCGCCCTTACCTAGCGCCGAGTTGTGTGCTTAGCCAATCATATTTTAAAACTTGGGAATCATCAATCCGTTTGCATGCTGTATTGATGTCCTTTTCAATATTGTAATATTGGCAAAAGACACAGATCAGATTGAAAAAGAATGTCCCAATTCAAATTTAGAAAGTCTAAGTCACATTAGCCAACACTCTTGATAAATGAAATAATAAGCTTAATATTAATAATTAAGGGAATGTCATAGGCCAATTTTCTGAAAAATTACCGGAAATAATGGATTTTTAGTGTATTAGTATTAATAACGATGTCAACGTCTCCAGGGTTCATCCTCAAATGAAATTTTCAACGTTCCTGGCTTTTCCAGGTTGTCCAAGTCTGGGGGAACCCTGTTCTTCTTCGAAATTATGAAAATTATTCTCAATGATGTAAACGTTGAAGGCAATATTTTTGTTAAAAAATTAGCTAAGTAGCCAAATATCGCTTGCATTACATAGGAACGCTGCACAGCGGTTCTCAAATGCACAATCTACAGTAGCTCTGCAAAAGTCCAAACAACAACAACAAAATCCCTGGTTTTTTATGTATGGACTTATTTCACAGCAAAATGAGTGTGTGTTGGCAAGACCATTTCGTACCAATGTTCGTCTTCACAAATTTCGCTTGGTGGTGTTGTGTTTGCAAACTATGGAATTTTCACAAATGTTGACTCCATAAGGATTAAAGATGGAAGATGAAGAGGCAAATGCACTTATCAAACAAATAATTAGTAATCTGAACAGTAAAATTCAAATAAAAATGGGCACAATCTGCTCATGTTCTGGCAACATGTTTTAACTCTTAAATATAATTGGATACAAGAGAATGTGACCCTGTTATTTTTACGATTTCTTAAAATAAAAATGTAATTTATGTATAAAATAACATGTCAAAATAACATGTTTGCATGTAAAGCTAGGGCTGTTAGTCATGTTGTTGGAAGCTTCTGGTTGTCGCCCTCTCTTAATGACAATTATTTAGCAAATGAAAGTGAATGAAAGTGAAATCGAATTATTAATCAAAATTGTCCAATGTTGAAATTGCAAATAACTTGTGTAATCTTGCAAATTTGGGTATCCCAAATGAACAAG